>JAVSBS010021831.1:0-35187 GCA_033124195.1 Coracias cyanogaster
AAGTTCCACCTCAACATCAGGAGGAACTTCTTGACTGGGAGGGTTCCAGAGCACTGGAACGGGCTCCCCAGAGAGCTCGTGGAGTCTCCTTCTCTGGAGACTTTCAAGCCCCGTCTGGATGCGTTCCTGTGTAACTTGCCCTAGATTCTCTGGTCCTGCTTGGCAGGTGGTTTGGACTTGATAATCTCCCGAGGTCCCTTCCAACCCCTCACATTCTACCATTTTATGATACCAAAGGTACAGTTCTATCAAAATCAAGTCAGCTGAAAGCATCAGCATAGACATATAGGCAACTCTTCATCCCACATGGTTACACTCTAGAACAAAAATACCTACTACTTGGAAATTTCCATACTGCTTTCTATGAGAAGGGGAAAACTAAGTATCAAAATACTTTGTAATATACATCTGTCTGCCCACTAATTCTCTGAACACAACTAAGAACAGAACAAGACCACCGCTTTGTTCATTATTCCCATGCATCTTCCAAGGGCAGCAACCCAACATCAAAATATTTTGCCACCACACTCTTAGCATGTTACTTTTTTTGCTTCTCTGCCTCTCTGTGGCTCGTCACTGCCTTTCTCCTTAGATATCTGCAGTCTCCAGACACAGCCATTAGCCTACAACTACCCTATTTGTGTCTCGTCTCCAGTAACACCATAATGCAGAAGTGAAAGCCCAGATGCCGGCCAGTTGCACAAGGACCCGTGTTGACACAAGGAATCCTAGTCTTTCAACATAGCTCACAATTAAATAAATTGCTTGAACAATTCTTACATTAAGTTTCATGTTCAGTGTTCACCAGCTACAACATTGCTTCATCTGACCTTCCCTCTTTCATTTAGGACATTTTACTGTTTATCATATTTTTAGCAATTATTTTAACAGCTTTTCTTTTTTTTCCCCTCTATATATGGCATACTAATTTGCAACACACTGAGTTGACCTTGTTAGTCCCCAAGCTTAAAAAGAAATACAAGTCCATACCTTTAGGTTCATATTTGTGACAACAGAAGATCAATGTTTCATTTCCCATATGCCTTGAGCACCTCTTGTATCATCTCTTCTTCAATTTATGTTCATTACAGAACACCTGTCAAACCTGTTACCCAAGTAAATCTCACGTTTTAGCCCCAAACATGCGAAAACCCTACTTGGGCAATCAAAGCCACCACTCTTGTTTGAGAAACACCACCTAACAGAAGACAGATTTTCATCTTGGAAAAGTCAAACTTCTGCCTATAATGCTTAGCTACATTCTTCTGAAACAGCAAGGTTCAAAAAGAGCCATAGACCTGACAGATCTCTTACACATCATGATAGATGTGACAGGTCCACCACTTTACTGCCAGAAATGTCCCCCAACAGAATGAGGCAATCAACGAAGAATAATAAATCTATCCCAGATCGCAGAACTATTTTTTGTACATGCATAAGAGAAGAAACATTCTTTTTTTGTATCTCTGGAGAATCCGATTTTAATGAACTACTCCACTAACTTTAATATTACACAATACCAGTTGCACAGTTTAATCTTTGTCTGTTTTATCTGTTCAATACTTCTCCAGCTAAAGTCCTAACATGCATTTTTGTATTATTAAGCTGGCAGAAAAAAACAAAACAGAGATAGACTTTAAAACACACGTTCCTGTGACAAAAACAAGTTTTTCTTACCTTTTTTTCTGGTCCCTCTGTCAGCCTGGAGAACAAGAGCTGCTCCAAATGTATCTATTGAATTACGTGCCCATCATCCTAGAAAACATTGTTATTGATTAATAGTGCATCAAAATTTTACCTTCAGTGCACAGCGTGAATATGTTTCATTTTCCTTTTTTGAAAATTCCCATATTTGAGATAAATCACAGCAAGTCTGGCAAAGCTCATTTGACATTCATAAATCAAAGCTTTCTTGAGAAAGAACTGGTTTGATTTATAAGTAATGCCTTTGAATGTATTCTACCACCCAGCCTTCAAGAAATAGCCTTGACTTCAGCAACAGAGGGAATATACTCCAAAACATGTATTTTCTGAAGCCACTGGACCACAACAGTACCAAACTAAGCACAGCTACATCAGCTCAAACGCAGTGATTTAAAATACACTTCTTTTATGGCAACATGAGTACATTTAACGTTTTCAGTAAGTAGGTTGAATAAATCTAAAAACCGTTGCATGAATAGATGGATGGCTACTTGTGCTCATGTATAATTTAAAAAATACACCCATGCATCACTGTCATAATTCTACTTCTCACATTATTTCATACATTCATAAGCACATAGACAATATTTAATGTTGCATTAACCAAGCCAGTTTGAATTAACCAAAGCACACACGCAACAAGCAAATATGTGACTAAAGCTCACAGAATTATGAAACTGGGCACTTAATGATATGAGGATTTCCAGGGCTAAAGAACTTCTCTTTATTCACATACAACCACAATCAAGCAGCTCCAAAGCAAGAACAGAGTAGGAATGTTATTAACTCTCATCCTCATCTCTCCTTAAGTGCAATGGCTGCATTTAGAAAGAGGGTGAGCAGCACCTTTGTAAGAAACAGGAAGCAGGATTTGCTTTGCTTTTGCATAAACATTAAATAAACAAGTATATAAACAAAACAAGTAAGTCAAGTGCACACCTGCAACATACCAGAAGTGTTTGAATAAACCTAGATACCTTTGAGCTCCCACATTAAATTTGGTATTATATGCTCTGAGGGTATTTCCTAGAATCATAGAATTGCTTTGGTTGGCAGAGGCCTTTAAGATCATCGAGTCCAACCGTTAACCCAGCACTGCCAGGTCACCACTAACCCCTGTCCCTCAGCACCACATCTCCATGGCCCGGAAACCCCTCCAGGGATGGGGACTCCACCGCTGCCCTGGGCAGCATCAACTGCCCGGGGTTAAACAGACGCAGAGGAAGAGGGGCATTCAAACAAATTCACATCTTTATGAACCCAAGATTGATATCACACTGCAGGTTTCTAGTCACGGCCTCACACCCACACACGTCTCACATTACGAGTCACCTGGGGCTGGGGCCACCTTCATGCTAGCTTCAGCAGTTCTTCACACAGTGGCTTCCCTCAGAGGTCCTCGCTCTCTCCTCCAGCAGAGACAGGCCAAATCTTCCCCAGACAGCCCCTTTTTGTCCCACCTTCTTGCCCAGCCCTGTCCTGCAGCTTCTCCACACCGGCTCCCCTCAGGGCTGGAGTCACCTCTGGGCCCTCCCACACTCCAGGGAGGGAGCCGCATGCTGTGATTGGTCTGCCTCTCCCTGAGGCGCCCTCTGATTGGCTGCTGCCAGGGCCCTCACTCTGGCCCTGCCCCCAGCGATTCCAGATCATTCCAGAACCTTGTGGGTCACTCCTTCCCCTCAGGGACCTCCCTCTCCGCCAGGCACTAACCCTGGGCCTGCTGCAGATGGCTCAATGCCTTGTCCTTTTCAAAGGTAAAATTATTCACCGGCCGATCAGCCTGATGGAAAAGACACTTCATTTTTGCCTGGAAAAGCTTCAGACTGCAGATTAATTAGCAACCACCCCTCACAACTGCCTTTCCTTCAGCTTTCGGAGCTCTGCCCACCTCCACCTGCAGGTAAGCAGAGAATCTACAGCACCATTCTCACAACCTCACAGGTGCTGCCACCTCTTTAGAGGTGGTGGTGACACCTGCAGATCTCAGCCCCCTCCTCTGGCTCTGTCCCAGCACAAGGGGGACTTTCCTGTGAGGAAACAGTTCCATGCAGCAAGGCAGGAACGTGCCGTGAGCTCCCAACACCATTTTGTTCTAATCCTTTACTACAAGGAGTAGCTTGCTTCTCCTGAATGGCCTACCTATAAACCAAGGGGAATATGAAATGTCTAACGGAGAAAATAAGGAAAAAAACCCCAAAACTTATTTAATAATTGTACATGCATCAATGCAAAGGAGTCTCTAAAAAAAGTTATCTTTTAATTTAGTTTGCAGCCTCATTATCCCTGCCACCTTCTAGCTGGGCACGGTTTTATTCTCATGGCTCCTGAGAAGGGCAGGAAAGTATTAAGTTTTTGTAGTCCACACGAGGCAACCCAAGTACAGCAAGATTCTGATAAACTTGCAAAGAATTCTAAAATGTTCTCGTGACAATCACTCTAACCTGTGTATCTCACAGCGATTTCTAGCAAGTATCGCTTGCTTTTTTCAAGTGAAAACAATGACACTGTAGCTAAGGAAAACAAAATCAGTAGGAGCTGTGCATCATTGCTTTGTAGTTGTTTCTGACAATAAAAGAATTTCATGTGAAGCAGTGCAGAGGGAGCAGACAGGATAATACAAACTCCAGCATTTCTCTTCAATCTTAGAAACGCCGTTTCTTCCCTTCAAGCTTAGAAACTGGTATTTCTCTTCAAGCTTGTTAGTATTTTTTTGTACTGTATTTTCTCTGAGATCAGCCAAATGCTCTGAAAATACCTGCCTGTAACTATGTAGGTAACATTTCATTTCTACACAAAACAGTAACTCTAGAAATAAAATAAGATTTTGATATTTTTCTAGGACCTTAAGTAACATTTGGAATGTACTTTAATTTTTAATGACAGTAAAATATTTTACATTAATATAATGAAGCTGCTTACTCTGCCTGAAGCTATTTTAAAATTGTTCATAACTGGCATAACGATTCACCTCATCATCTCTAATTTTTATGTCATAATATTTCTGATAAAAAAAAATAAGTTCTAAACAAATGTTAAATAGATAGCAAGTCTAGAATTAGTAGAACTCTTGCAGCATTGTGCCTTATTTTTGTCACCAATAATAGCAGTGAAACCAGACTTTCCAAACTTTACACTTGAGATGTTCATCCCTATTAGCAAAATCACTATACTGCTCCTCTCATGTAAAATAGGTAAGTCACATAGTAATAATAGAAGCCAGTTGAAACAATTTGTTTCGTCTTGTAGTTTTTCTTATTCTTTGTTTTGCAATGAAAACCAACAAATAATCCCACAGCCTTTGCACCCCAGTGGCAGAAACCATGAGGCGTTGTATACCCATTGTACCCCGAGGGTAGTGGATTACTAGATATAATTCAATTTTAACAAGTATTTGAAAGTACAAGCTTTGACTGTTCACTTTATGTGATAAATTGTTCTTTAGCACAGTGCTGGTTTTGCACATTTTCCTCATCGTTGGAATTCTGCATTGCTACCCTATTTCCTTCGAAACAGCTGCATTTATGTGCATTTTAAAATAACCCAGATGGGTATCATCTCTAATCACGCTGCACGTTACACTGGGGGTGGGAATAAAGAAATCTATCAACAACCTGTCTCTAGCTAACTTTGTTCATGGTTTTCTGCTGAGCACATCACTATGAACTGCTGGTGAGGATATAATACATAAAACAAGGCATTGATGCACTAATGGTGCACATTATCAATAGCAAAAATGTAAGAGCAGACCAAGATGTCATCGTGGTCACCTAGACTGCCAAGATTCTAGCACAACTTAGATCTTCCAGCTTGTTCACTGCTCACAAATGTTCTTCACAGGGGAAAGAGGAAGGAGTATTACCTGCAGAAGAAGAATAGCGGGGCAGTTTTGCTTGAGGCATGGGCTGTCAGAGGTCAAACAGGGAAAGTCAAATACCAATGAAAAGGGAAAACGGTGCAGTTATTCTAAGCTAAGTGTATTTTCCCCCTGCAATTCTCCACCTGACAGCAGGATACTGAAGTGGCAACAGTAACTACACGTTAAGTTACAGAAAGGACCTTTCCTTAAATTTTAGTTGAGGCACAACCCTCCTATTCCCACCAGTCACATCCCATTGCTGCCTGCTGCCACCCTGATCTCGGGCCAGGGTCCTTAACCACTAAGAAGTGGATTAATTGTTCCACATAAAGAACGAGCCTGACATCTAAAGAGAATTCAAACCCCAAAGTCCACTGCGGTTTTCTGCAGACTTAACCATCTAAAAGTTAAGTTACCAATAGCTTGTTGTATACCAGATCCCTGTTTTCTGGCTTCCTTGGTCTGCTCTGGCTACTCTTCAGTTCATCCTTTCCACTCTGCAAGACACAGGAACAGGAAGTTCCTGCTCTTTGGTGGGTCTCAAAACTTTGCTTTTCAGCCCTGCTCACCTACAGAAGAGTTTCTTCAGACTCTCTCCATAACACTCACACTTTGCCAGCTGTTACTCATCAACAGTTGCCTGGGTAAAAGAAGAACAGCTGAGAAACAGATCTCTTACGCACTCTTTCTCAATGTATTTCAGGAAAGTGTAAATACTGTAGCTTTCAAACTAAAAGCCAAGTTATCTTATTAAACTAGGGCAAACAGAGATCCAAAGAAGTTTGGCATAATTTTCACAGCTGTAGTTAATTTTAATTGCAAAATAAAATTAAGCTTTTCTTCTTCTTAAACCTTCTGAGAACTTACACTGCAGGTACTGCAGGGACCTCAAGATCATGTTTCTTTCCTTAGCTATTGCCATTGTTTACCAAGGTAAAGTCACCTAAGTCAGTGCTTTAAACTAATCACCAAATAAACTCAATACCATAGATATCGGCACATTTTTCCTGATGAGATTGAACCATAATTTATTCTAGGTCCACCATGTTCTAGGAAAAAAGTATTTGTTTCTAGCTACAAATGAAAACATTAAAGCCTTGTAAGAAATAGGATAGGAATTAAAACCAGCACTCTCCCCAGACCAATGCCACTTTACAGAGCTTCATTAGTACAGAGATTCTTTTAACTTATTCACAGTACCTACTTAAACTAGTGTGTCTCTAAAGTATTTGACAAATCACTGAAAGATTTGGTTTGGAGTACAGCTAAAAACCTAGCAGACTCCCGTCTCCCACTGTTCTTAGATTTACTAAGAACATGTTTTTCAAAATGACCTAGAAGAAGTGAAATTGTAAGAGGGAACAAGGAAGCGTGACATCTTACAATTATTTTTTTTTCACTGCATGCTAAACTAAAAAAAAAAAAAAAGAACACTTGTACATCCTTTGAGCCCAGCTTATATGGTTTCCCCTTCATCAATGAAAATAATCTATTGCTTGGATGGAAGAAACAAATCTTGTTAGAGCAAGGGCAATAATTTAACAGGTCTCTCAAAAACCACATGAATATACCTACCCACAGATGATTAAATAACCAGCTCTTGAAGCAGTAAATAAATTTCATCCCTCCACTGGGTATGAAAGGCACAATACTAAGGAATTCACCTCCCGAACAGTAATTACGTGATGTCGAAAGCGGGATCTGTCAGCCCTGAGGATGCAGAAATGTCCCCAGGATGCTGATGCTTCCATGCACTACACCACAAACTGGAAAACTAGCATTTCCTTGACATAAATTTCCAGGATCCTGAGCCTGAAATGCTTGGGAGCCAAGACGATTTCGAAGAGCATACTGAAATCAACTGTGGAAATTGTTCCAGTTCCTGCTTGCCCCTGCTCAGGCAAGGATTAATCCGGTTGCTCCTATCACGTCAAAGAGGGATTCCCAAAGTGCGTTAGGCAGTACAGCATTAGGCAACACCTTTATCCCACGCCAAGCAGGATTCCCTTGTCTGAAATTCTGTTTCTTCTGATCTTCTCATCACTCTTGCACCTCACTATAGCAGTAACAGATCCAGGGTACAGTAAGTGGCCAGGGATTGATTTTCTGCACTCTCTTCCCTATGTATCTGTCCGTATAATCAAGGAAGCTCATCATAAGGACAAGACTTGGTCACAGAGAGCAATGCCCACCTGGAAAGCCTGAGAATCCCCTTAGTACAGGCTAAGCAGTGGGGCCCTGCAGTGGACCTCTACCCAAAATATTCTGGGAGGCAGATCCATCCACAGGTCAGAGGCCTAAAAAGCCCCTTGAACTGTGTGTGCTCCACCCTCGGCAGAAGAGCAGGAGTGTTGGTGGTGTAGTTCAGGAAAAGAATATCTCACAGCCCCTCTATTTTCCATTAACTCCCTTTAAATACTTGACCCAACAGTGTCTTAAAACTGGTCACTACCATCGTTGTTCTTAGAAGCCTCTATTTTTCTCCCTGTATTCAGACACAGTACAAAATAAACCGTGATAGACATAATTGTCATAAATTAAGTACAGCTATCACTCTCCTTAGCTGTACAAAAGAAAATAGTTAGCAGCGCTGATAAAAAACAGGCCTAGCAGTTCATCTGTGTTATCAGACTACCTTAAAAATGTAGATAAGTCTGCCAACTTAAAGATAAGTCTGTCATAAGGCTGACTGGAGGGATTTGTAAAACTCGCTGTTATAGATACTGATTGTAGAAAACATACTGTACTGCAAAAGCCCATGTATCTAATCAAGCCTTTCCAAAGGCGTCTTCTTTCCTTCAGGGCTTTTCCCATAGAAGGGATATATATTCCTTTAAGTGGCAATGATACATTTCTGATTTATGTTTTAAGCAGCGTACATAAAACTTGACAGGAAGCTCTAAATTTATGAGTATTCCTACCTTGCGCTTGCACTGAATTTAAACAACAAAAAAAACCCAACCCTAAAAAGGACACTATTTGTTTGAATTCATAGAGAGTCTCGATTTTAAGAGATTGCAAGGACTTAAGAATGCCACTGATGAGGTGATAGTGTTTGGGTTGTTTTTTTTTAAAGCAAACAAAACTAACGGGAAATATACACCAAAATAAAAAAGTTAACAGACAACTCTTAATGGCCAGCACTATCTCTGAAATCAGTATGTTCCATTGTTAATGATCAAATCATATGAGTAACTGCGACAATTATTTTGAGAACAGCTGAAGTCAGTTCACCCATCGCTGCTAAAAGAAGCAATTTTTATTTTCAAAGGTGAACTACGATACTTGCATATTAACCTCACAGAAAACCGAAACCAAGCTTGAATTAAGGAAATACTTTACTCTTTTTCATAGTATTAAGGAAAATAATTCCTGAAAATTTTCCACAACAGACTTTTTTTCAGCATTAGCAGCACCTGCAGCCAAAGGCAAGTAGTCAAAGTACCTTGCAATGGCTCAGACACAGCAACTTATCCTCTCCAAGCTAATTAAAGGGTTTTTCCTCTGTGCCTGAAGCTATCCAATCATGCAAGAAGTATTCCCCCATCATTAGACATGGCTCTCTGGAATTAATTTTGCAGCATGATGCAGGCTGAACTTTGTGCCTGACTCTAATTATCATAGTTAGATGCAAAGCTTCCTAAGGTTTCAACATAAGCTTAAAAAAAAAATAACCCACAAGTGATGAAAACTTGATGCTTGCCTCACTGCTCTCAAGAAACTTAGTTGTCACGCATCATAAAAGGTTCCTGGTTCATGTCAACACTTGCAGAAGAAATTTCCGACCGTTCTCATTCCCAATACCTGAGTTTAAACTAGCTGCAACAACTGAGGTCATTCGGAGACACACAAGGCAAAAAGAGGAAGAGGAGAGGATCACTGGAGAAGCTGATACTAGCTGAAGGACTGAGAAATCCAGTTATGATGTGAGCTCCATTTTCTTCTCTGTATATTGCAATATAAAATGTAACATAAAAAAGATATGAGTAATGAAGAAACTGCAGAAAAATGGTGGAGACAACAGAGCTGTTTTCAAGGCTACTAGAGACTTGTGGTGTCCTTTTTAGTTATTCTTTTTACCGTAATTGTGCTCAGCTACTGAAATAATGTCTTTTCTCCAAGTGCTGGCTTATCCTTTCAAAGATTTTGAAAGCCTTTCGTGATTCCCAAGTCAACTCCAAACCAAAGTTGCTTCTGAATAGGATAAGGTTTTCTTCCAGTTTTTGAAATGAGGAGAGCCCCAGAATGACTGAGGTCAGGGGTAAAACGGGTATGGAATGGGTATTCCCCGGAGAAATGGCTTCTTTTTGTTTGAATCTGACAGAAGGATGACCCTTTTCTAACCCAGTAAATAAGGCAGAAGCACACACAAAAAGCTAATGCCACGGAGGAGTTGTGGGACATGGACATTCCAAAGAATGTAGCTTGCTATATTTCTGTGGTAAGCTATTAGAGAATGAAGCTTCGTGCTGGAAAACAAAGCCCTAAATCACAAAGGGAAAACATTTACACTAACTGTATTACACATTAGCCAGCAGTCAAGAAGTTAACTGATAAAGCCCTTGTAAGTCATAATCTCACATCCTCAGCTGCCAGGATTCCTTCTGAGATGCTCAGGAACAAGCCCTCTCTTTAATGTCATTATGCTCTTCTCCTTAAGCTCTGTTCTCCTTTGCAAAGTCATCAAACCATTCACATTGCCATACGGTCTGTGAAATAAAGATCTACTAACGCAAGGAAAACTACATTGCACTACGCTTCTGTTGTCTGATTACTCTGAAGCTAACAGCAGAATCTTATCCTAATCAGCACAGCAGGCTTCTTAAAAATGACAGAGATTTCACACTCTTCTGTTATTTGTAACCGGACTTAATCTGAGCTCTTTTGTTTTTACAAAAGACAGACACAAGCCCAATGATTAAACGGCTACAAGTCCATTGCTAACCAGACTATGTAACAGCCGTGCCTGAGATAAGATCCACGCATCATTTCAGCATCTTTTCTGTGATTTTTTAAATAAACGCTTCACAGAAACAGGAGCAATTGTAAAGGGCCAAATATCTTTCAAGAGATCTTTTAATTTCCTTTTTGTTCTTCATAATAAACAGAATAAATATGTCATCTCTTAATAGGCTGAATTAGATAAAATGCTTTAAAACACAGTGTTGACTGGTATTAATATAAAGATAACAACATATCATTTACCAGTTTCAAAGTTTTTTTACACATTTTCCCAGATGCTGATTTATGTTATTATTGGCTATTCCAGAAAAAAAACTCAACCTAGTTGCAGTTAATACTTCAGCTGCAGAGAACTTTCCACTCTAAAAGTTTCTACTTCCTTTTTTGTTGTCCTGAAGAAGGTCTAAGAGAGGCTGTTACCTTCTGTCTGCCTTTAAGAAAGGGACAAGGCTGTAGGAGATGAAATAGAAATTTTCACTGGAAGAATCATCTTTTCCAGGTCCAGCTGACGACTATTTTAACTGCCATTCTTCTAAATCCAAACCCAAGATTATTCTTATCTGATCTTATACTCCAGCCAGGAACGCTGCTTGATGTGGAGCATATAGAACCTTCCACTAAAGGCAGTGAAAGCCACGACCCCCTAATTCCCCTAAGCTGAGTTCTGGTCAACAGCCTCCTTCCCCACCAGAAACACAAAGGTGTTTTCTCTCCTGATGCTTTCCAAGACAAGAGAAAAGAGACCAAGCAAGGCTCCAGGGAAGAATTCAGATCATTCCCTAGGTGAGATCAGGAGAAGAGGACTCATCACAACATGTCTTCTCTGTTGTGCATATCAGGGCACTTGTGGATCTCTGTCAGCAGTTGGTGCCAGCAGGGCATCAAAAGTAGAGAGTTCACGTAAACAAGGAGTTATTAAATGGCAGTACAACAAAAACTGAAAGAAAACCGAGAACTTTGTCAGAAATTGTAGAGGTCAAAGCAGCCTGCGCTTGGCCATCGGCAGCTGAGTTAAATACATTGAGCTTATTGTAGCAAAGGGGATGGCAACAATCAAGGCAGATGCTCAAAACCTATGTTGTCACTTTCAGTTTTGTTTAAATAAAGTGTTTATGAGACTGTCAAAACCAGGAGGCCAATACAGACTTCAGTATCAGAAAATTCTTGGAATTAATTATTTAGGCTATTTACATACATGTGACTTGAAACTAATTTTTGAGACTATGTTCAGAAAGCTGGGAAAATACAGCAGCTATCACCTGATGTTTCTATTTATACTCCACCTAAGTTCAGAGCAGCTGGAGGTCCAAAATCCTCCCCAGTTTTTCACAAGACTCTTCTCTCAGCAGATCACCAGACCACAAAATCTCCCAGACTGCCATAAAACCACAAGTGGAAAAGTGAAGCAAGGAAGACACAAGGATGGATCAGACAGCAATGCTCCATTTCAAGATGGAGAGACAGCCGCGTGGTCTGCTTGTATGCCTATACAATGACAGGAGACAAAAAGGTACAGTTAAAATAACGGGGAAGGAGCGGGGCTTACAGAATTGACGAGGAAGCCAAGATGAGACAGGCAGCGACGAAACCACAGGGTGCAGAAGCCATCCCACCACAAACACCAGGAGTTAACTCTGGGGTTCTGATTCATCCAAAGGTGTTCCCTACAGGTCACAGGTGAGAAACAGAGACCATGTGAGGGGAAATGTCACTCCTCCGTGCCACGGACAATCCTGGGTACACAGTTTTGAGGAAAACTGCAAAGCTTCACACCACCGGTCCTACGGGCTTTGCCTTCCCACACTGCTTGCCCACCATCACGCACTTAGACGTGGATTAGGATCTTCTTACTGCTTCTTTTACCAACAGAATGTCACTTGAGCTACATCGAGCATCAGTGGATTCCACCACATGAACAATCTCTTTCTCAGAAACCCTTTCTTTTTCGTTGGAAGGCACCCAGACATTCACAGGGTCAGCAAAATTGTCGCGCCTGAAGTAGGTTACGTTTAATTCTGTCTCTTATGCTGAATATCTTACTATATAAAAGTTAGAACGCACATCCTTCCTTGAAGAGGAGTTTGGTACTCCAAGGGGAAGGGTCAAATCAAGGCAACTCAGTTGATGAAGAGCAAGAAAATAACGAAAAAAAATAAAAAAGAAAGATGAGAACACTTTAAGACACTATCTAGAGGGAATCATGGATCTGTTAAAAAAAAATCTTAGCTTGGAATATGAATTAATGTAATATTAAAATTACTTAGTGAAACTATTTTATCAAAAGTCATTAAAGTAATTTTGGTGATAATCAGCAATATACGTGAAAAGCTTCTGTATAATAAGTTAAAAATAGTAAGCCATATAAGATATCTGAACTTTTGTCACACATACTGTTGTGGACTGGGTTTGATTTCAGACATATTAAAATCCAAGATACACATTTTAAAATAAATGTATTTAATTGGAGTAATTATCTGTACCATCTTAGAATAATCGTCCAGGCAGGAGTTATCTAAAACAGTAGAAAAAAAAAAAGTACTTAAAACAATGAAATGGAACCAAAATTATTAATCCACCTATTTTGCACTTATTACTAAGTACAGAAGGACATTTTCAAGTTTCCTAGATGAATTTAGCAATGACTGTTAGAACAGCAAACTCAATTCTGAGTGCATGCATGACTTATAAAAGTACAAATAAGGCTTAAAATGTCAGCCTCTGAGAAGCACTGTCAGAAAAAGGCAGTTTGTGCAACCTTATTTTGGCCCCTTTGTGTGTGTTTTCTGTGATGTAACGTGTGACTGCGTAACACCTTTTAAATAGGATTGCCTCCTCAACAAGTTCACAGGTTGGACATAACCAGGTTAACTAATCACCCTAACGTATTTTCTTCTTTTGAGTACGATTTTATTCACTGCAAGCCACTGAGAAACAGCCACAGTAAATCAGATGTTCCCTCCTGAGCTTTTCTGTAATGCTCACCGTGAGTAGAGCAGCGCAGAGCCTGAGTCACAAACGTCCGCTGGCCTTCCCAACACAAGGGAAGCTGCTTTTGCCACCAGACCCGCTGGAAGCAGAGCACAGAGGACAAAGAGAGCAGCGAAGGTTCTGTTGGTTTCAGCAGTCAATTAGAAGCATCCCAGTTTTCAAAGTAACTATCGCATGCTGAATTTTCTCGCATTTCTGAGTTCCTGCAGCTCAAGAACAACGGAATACAGAAGCAGAAATAACTGAGTAGGCTGGGTTAGGCCAGCTGCCTTCCTTAAGAAGGAAAAAGAGAATCCGTATTTCTAGTGCACTGCTCAGGAGCTTTGACATGCTTTCCTTGTCCTGCTTTGTGTACAACACATGCTGCAATTTCTAGACGAAGCAGGCAACAGTCCTGTGGAACTGCACGATCTGAATTTATCTCTGCATCAGAGCACCACGTGTCACCACTGATGCACATAACCCGTGGGAAAACAGATATGATCTTCACAGCAACAGACTACACCTCAGGCAACGTGTTACAACCCCACAATAGACGCCGCACCAGAAGTTCAAAGCAGGTCTGAAGAGGGCCCAGCAGTAAGCTCAGCTCCAACCCAGGACGCGCGCAAGGAGCACCGAGGTTCAGCGCACCGCCGGAGCCAGACCTGTGGAGCAGCAGCCGCATCCCTGCTGGCAAGGCCAAGTAAAAGCTGCTGTGCTGAGCTCGTGAGCCCTTGCTCTCTGAACTGCTTGCACTGACAGGCAAGTTCCCACACGCTGAAGAACGTGGTCTGCAGAAGCATCCAAAGTACCAGGTGAAAATATTCTCATAGCGCGTTTGAATGCTTATTGTGCCAGAGGAAAGCTGAAAACTTCATTACATCAGGAGTTTTTGGAAGTGTGTCTTGTTTCTATACGCTTCAAATATCTGAGTAAAAGACAGAGACGTTATTATAGTGCCGTGAAAACGCTAACCTTGGCTGCTATTTCCAGATTCTGAGTTCCACAAACAGATGACTAGCTAGCCTAGAAATGTCTCGTTAGCGCTACAGAGCGCTCTGTTCTCAGCTAACAACAGGCAGTGTTAAAAACACACAAACATCCTAAGAACAAAAAAGTTATCTTTCTGAGTCAAGTCAGCAGAGGCTCAATCTAACAGATTGTGCAGTAACTTCAAACATCGCATCAGAAGGTGCCTCTTGTATCGCAGACCAATTGCTCTCACTCTGGATTCCTTAAATCCATTATTTATCAGTGGAGAGGCAAAGGATTAGTCCAGGAGAGAACAGGAAAATAACTCTGAATAGCCACAGGGGCCTAGTGCTGAAGATTAACCATGACTTTTGATGAAACAAAATAGTTCACGGAAAAATTAATTTACCCCTGAATGAAAAAAAACCCAAACCACAAAACCCAAACCTAAATAATCCATCTGTATCATCAAACTACATGATTGATCAAGGAAGACCTGAGCAGAACCCCTCCTGCATGTTGCAGAACAGTTATATAGGGTGCTCTACATTTTTTATCACAAAAAATACTAAGTCGTAACTCAAATGCTATAAACTTATAAGTTACTTCACAGACATACAGCAAGACATGCCAACTGTGTAAGCGACTTCACAATTTCATGCTTCATTTGCACAAATGATTTACACGTGAGCCGTTTTTTAAACTTTTTTTGGATCATGAGCTTTTCTACTTTGTGCAAAGTCCATTTTGCGTCGTTCCAGGTAGAGCCAGAGGACTGCTGAGATCCTCAGGAGTAGCAGATGTGGTCTTATCTTCAATATGACCTCTTGTCCTGCCTCTGTACTTAAAATTAATCCTTTCTGAGTGCACAGGAAGAGAAGTATACAGAATTGGGAAGGGAGAAACATCCAGAGACTTTGACAAAACAAGGCAAGATAGGCTTAAATCTGGCAAAATGAAGGTCAAGGGAACATATTGTTACTCTTCTACACACACCAATGGTGCCAAGGGCAAACAAACTCAGCTAAGCAAAATGAAACTTGTTGGCAGAAGCATAAAAGTGTTTCAATGAGGCACGGGTAGTTTGCAGCACTGTGGTCAGAGCAGCCTCACTGGAAGAAACAGGGAACAAAACGACCTACTCAATTTAAATCCATCTTGATTAATGCACAGGAGGATTATCTGGCACAGCTAGCTGGAAGGGCAGCCACCTGACGGCCTCTACAGTTCGAGGGCCTTATGGTAGAACAGAACCTATAGACAACAGCGTGAGTAACCATAAAATGTTTGACACAGCACATCTGGGCTACGTGCAGTAGAACCAACACCAGCAAAAGGCCATGTGGCAGATGATGTCCGCCAATGCCGGCAGCACCGGCATGGCCCTCCTGCCTCAAGGACCTGCATGCTTCCTTCCCCAAGAGCTGCTGCTCTTCTGTGCATCGCAACACGCCTACACCAGCTTTCAGAAGCTGTCTCACCCCCCCACAGCACCACCCATCACACCTGCCTGTACAAACAGACACAGCAATCATTGCCACAGGGGTGCAGAACCACTGTGGTGAGAAGTCTGGACTCGCACACGGTTCCTCTATTTGCTAATGACCTGCACTCTTAGAGAGGTGATCTGCATTTTCATTCTTTCTGCAATAATGCTCTGTTATTCCTAGTATCTAGACATTCATGGTCAAACTACACAACTTGCATATTCTTAGAACAAAGAGTTATCAAATGTCAGACAACAATGGATGCATCCCTCTCTGTTCCTTGCACAACACCTTCACTCAAGGATAAACCTGAAGAAACTTCTCATCTGTACTTAGACAGGCTACTAAAAAAGCATTTCACTACACAGAATATATGGGGAGTTAGCCTTGAGAGCTTTCACTGCTACACAGCGCAAGAAAGGGCTATGGCTGTAAATCCAGAAGAAAACTCTCCCGCCTCCTCTGAACGGTAACAGCCCCACCGAACTGCACGGGGCTCATCAACCCTGAGCTTTGCTTCCCAATGGCAGTGTGCTCAAGGAAGAATTTAGGAGAAATAGACTATTTTTGCTAGGTGGAATATGCAGCTATTTATTGGCTCCAAGAAAACAAAAGGATGTCAAAAGCAAGAGATGACAAATAGGTAAGAGTTTCGCTTTTCACCGATTGTGTCTAAAATCAATTAGGTTTATAAAATTACTCAGCTAGTATCAGTGCACCAGTTTTAATTTGTGCCTTGAAGTGATTCATAAGTCACATGTCGTTATTATCCAGACGAGTAAAACCAAATACAGAATCTAGCCCAATTAACTTTGAATTGCAAAGACTAAGTAAGGATGAAACTTAGAGACACTAATTAGGATCAAAGAGCAAAGCAGAAGAACCAAACCAAACACTGCAGTATGAAAATAAGGATGGAAATGGAAACATATTATGAATATTTAAAAAAACAAAACCAAAAAACCCCAAACAAAAAGAACTCCACCCAAACTCAGAACAACCCAAACTTTTAGGACAAGACCTTTCTAAAACAATTTGTCCAGATCTCACTTCAATTTCAGAAGTAATTTCAGGACTTGCCTTTTGCAGCATCTCCAGTCTCCCTTCACCCACCTATTTTCAGTCCTTCTATTTTTTTCCGCTCTATACTGCTGATTTTTTTTTTTTTAATACATGCTGATTATTAGATTTAGTAATCTATGAATTCCTTTCTCACTAGCTTGCTGCTGGGATTCTTCTAAAGCTTACGTACCCCATCAGAAAGTGTTAGGGGGACTCTGCACTTATGACTTGTTTGCTGAAAAATCCAGCCATGTCGAGATCATGTTTTGGTAGCGACGAAGCTTAGCAAGGATTAATCAGAAAACAGTGCTAGAAAGCAGCGCCTTATACGCGCACTCATCTACATCAAGGTAGCTGTGCTAACATTTATTTTTTTCACTGTGAAGATGCAGAACAATTCTACCTTTCCCTCTTTTTTAGGGGACGGGAAGAGTATTATAGATATTTATTGCATGATCTATTGTAAGCAAGGAGCTTTGTAAGGGTACACAGTTCAGGGAAAAAAAGAAACTAAGTATTGACTCGGCTCCTGAGTTACGGTTATTGGAATCCATTTTAAGAGGCAGCACAGGGGGAGGTAACATTTTTTCCCAGTTCTCTGAGGAAGTCGTGTAAGCACAGAATCGACTAATTAATGTAACATCTATTTCCGTGCCAAAGCAGCAATAGCTGCCATTCATATACGTGCAGACAGACCTTCAGTAGCAGAAAATACCATTAGTATACAGCAACAATTGCTATATATAGACCTTTAACACCCAGAATATTCAGCAGGGCAAAAGGAGGCAACAAAGCTCACTCAAGGTAGCTGCAACTCTAAAATCCTTGTGCCATTTTCAAACCACAGAAATGATGACTCCCGACAGCAGCAGCAAAACCTAACACCCAAATACAGAGCATACTGCTTTAGGGTGTCTTATTTTCATTTGGGTGGTTTGGTTTTAATGTTACGTTTGCTTCTAAAGAAGGAACTTCCGTTTCGGGAAAAACACTCTAATAAAACCATACTCTATGATCAGAATACAGTAACAAAACCGAAGGTTAAGAAACACCACCACTGCATTGCTGTTCCAGAGTCCAGGAAACGGTTGTTAAATTGGCACTTCTCTTTCAGGCTTTTCAGGGTCTGTAATATTATACTGAAAATGTTTAGTGAAAAGGAATGAAGTTAACTGGCAACAGCTAGTGGCTGCTAGCCAGAATGTCAGGACACTGTTCCGGGGAAACTTGCTGGCATGCCCTGCAGGCTTTACTGCCTTGCAGACCTTTTCTGGGCAGTTCCAGAGCAGAAATGGTTGAGCAACATTTTATTTACTTTTTGTTACTGCTTTCAGAACAATTCTACCACTCTAAGTGGCACAACATCATAACCATTTTCAACGGCTCTTGAAGACGCGTGGGGATTTGTCGACTGCTTGTAAAGGGCAGGGGAAAAACGACTGTGGAAGTAAATATATGGCAGCCTGCGTATGCGAATGAAAAATACTGCACCAAAAAATACTTCCATTTCACAAAGCCAGTGACCCATTGAGATCCCATTTCTGCATTTTATTGTATTAAACGCATTAAGTACCACAAAAGATATACATGGTATATATTGCTGCTGCCAGCTATCTTCATAACAACATTTTTAATGTTAACAAATACAGTCCTTAAATCCCAACACTTTTATTCTGAGATCTTAGCTGAACAATTTGTGACAAAAAAAAATTGGGAAACAACTATGGAAAAAAGTGTTTCCTTAGAAAAGTGTCTGCATTAACAAAAGAAACAGTACCAAGAGTTACTATGTGAATAAGGGTCACAGGTTTTGTTACGTGAGAGGGTGGAGAAAGTCACGATGGGAAATAAATAATTCTATCAGGTATTTTACTTCAAGATCTCTGCTTCGGTTTAATTCTGAAAATCAAAGTGACAAGTGGAACCAGACATCTCTGGGGTGTCTAGACTTCAACATACCTAGGATTAAAATGTGTTTGTTGCATGTAAGAGGACCATGCAGAATTTCCATCTTGCTGGGCATGCCATTAGCCATACTTAGTAACAGGCAATTAAGGGAAAAGATTTCAGATAGGGAATAAAGGAGTCATTTTGTCATTATGCATCTTCTAGAGAAATTTAACATTAAAAGCCTTAAAAAGTTTCTGCTTCAGGAAAAGGACCCCTTGCAGGCCGTACTTGCTCGTCACTTTTTAACCTCTAAAATCACACTTAATACCAGCTTGGAGTTACTGAGAGATCGCAAATCTAGAAGTACTTAACTTCAAGCTTCAACTTCACACCAAGTTCAGCACTGACCTTTCCTCAGTTTCTGCGTACTCCCAAATTACTCCTCTATGCCCAGAAATGGAGAAACAAGCTTCCCCCAAAAATAGCACTAGAACTTAAAATTTAACAGCACCGGTAACTCTACAGGGTTTTCAGGATTAGCTTGATATTAACTCTTTATGCAATAGTGTACTTTCTCAAAAAAATCAGAGGAGTTTAAAATGTTCACCACTTCACGCCGTACATGACTAACGTATCAACGTAAAATAATTTTGGATATGAAATATCTAACGTTTGAGGGTTTAGGGTTTATTTTTTTAAGGGTTAAAATCCATACTCTCAGCATGTCTCCTTCATTAGCATTGCCATCTGATACTTACAGTGTCCTGCAAACATCTGCAGCGTGAAAATGTAAAAATTAAACCACATTTGTGAAGTGTGAGCTGCATGTTTGATATCTAGAATACAGTCATTGACCACATGAGATTTCTCACCTTGTGACTGTGAATACACTAAAAGTATATCATTGCTTGCACATTTACTTTCACCAATGTTAATTTTGCTCAAGAGGGTTGTAAAACAGAGTCTTTATTTTATGGTATTTGAAAAGGTAATTAAATAACCTCTGCAAGTTCCGATCATTTTTATTTCAGAACAAAGTTTTCTCCAGGGCAAGCATAACACTGCTCAACAGCACAGACCAAATTGAATTTTACTGCCCCAAGGATATTAACAAAATAACTATTTTGTTCTCACGCCCAAAGCAACAGTGTGGGGTGCTGAGATGACAGTGGACCTCCAGGCTCCACAGTCTTAAGAAGCTCAAGGTTAAAACCTCCCACACAGGCTTAGCCCAGGCTTTTTCATGACAAACATTCATGCCCTCCTGATTCATCTCTGCAGCCTCTCCTGCCTCCTCAGTCCCGCCCTGCTGCCCTATTCAAGGTTCAGCTGCTCAAAGACACAGCTACCTTCTAATTTCTTCAGTCAGTCTCAGTTTCTTAAACACAACAGGCTGCTTCCCCAGTGCTTTCTTCAGGAGAGGGATTTGGAAAGAGGTCCTGGAAAACTACGCCTAGGTTAAGAAAGCTGATTTGCTGCAATGCCTTCAGAACAATGTATATTCCTGCAGCTTGGAAATCAAGAGCATGACATAAATAGCATGCAAAAGTACAACTGAGCCCTAGTAACCTGAAACAACATGACAAAGGAATGCCCACTTCAGCAGCTACCAGAAATGGAATACTGCAGTATTTGGATGAGGCAACAGAGAAGAGTCATTCAATTCCACTGGTACTTCTTGAGCTGCAGTAAGGACAGCTGTCATTAGAGTCAGGCAGAGTACGATATAGGTGGGACTCCAGAAAACATACAATATTTGTACTTTTATGGAAAGCAATGTCAAAACCAGTTGGTCTTCTCTTAAAGTGCCCATTTCCTCTCAAATTTGCTGGTCTTGATGGCCTGAGATTGTTGAGGATGCCAGCAACATCTGAGTCATCTGACATTTACTGAGTGAAATAAAAGATGTTTTATGTATAATTAACACATTCAAACTTCCTAGTTTCTGGCATTCACATGAGATTAATTATACATAATATTTAGAGTGCTCAATTTTAAATTCTGAGCAGCTTTTGATTCTCATACTTGAGAGCACTAATGAATCACCCTTTCATCTCATTTGGCTTCTCAGCAGATACAAATACAAAAAGCACCTAAGAATTAATATGGCCCACAATACTAAATCACAAACAGCAAAAGGTGGGAAAGACAATGAAGTTCTCACAGCGTACTTCACTCTAGCAGACAACAGCAGCTCCAGCAATAATGTTTGCTTTACAGTCCAGCTACACAAAACTTGTTCCTCATTCGTTACACCAGGTTTTACTGAAAGTGCTTTCACAGAATGTGGAAAACGGGTTATTTTCACATTGTATATTTACAATGCTGAGGCCAGTATTTTACACCTATTGCACATTTACACATTCACAGGTAGTACCCATACTTTACCTTAACTTTCCAGCTAAAATAACCTTGCGAGCATGTCCAAGAAATCTGCTTCTGCAGTAGAAGTTAGCAACAAGACACTGTAAGCCAAGTGCACAGCCTGCGATGAACTCCCCGTTCTGGAATGTGTTAGAACCTCCCTACACAGCACCAGCAGCTTCCAGGCACTACCCCGGGCATCATGTTTAGGAATTATGCTGCTGTATGGTCCTGCTGCAAAACGGTTACCACCTGCAGAGGAAGCAGGAAGATGACAGATTTTCTCCATTTCCAAGTCAAGACCAGTCACTTTTCTTTCTGTTACTTAGATTCTAAAGATCTTTTTTGAAAGAGGGAAAGAGTTTGGGTCTCTGTGTAATCTCTCTCTATTACACGTCAATATTTGAGAAGACAAATGACAGCAAAATAAAAAAAAATCTAAAAATATACCCAAAGGAGATATTACATGTGCAAATCTTACAAGGCAACCAGTTCACAAAAACGAAAGCCTCTTATTTTTATTCAGAAAAGCATCTTAAAAATTTCGGTCTTGTTGCACATTGCAAGCATTTTCCTTCAGCATGCTTCTGTTACTGAACAGCCTAATCCAGAAGGTATGTAAACTCCATTCCTGCTCTGCTACAGATGATGATTCCTTGCACTCTAACCTCTAAAACTAATTCTCTAACTACAAGGTTTGAGTTCTCACCCACCAATTCACAGCAGAGACACTTCTCACTTAGAAAATCCAAGGTCATCTTAGCACTGCCCCTCCTTGTAGCCAAATAGCATTACAAAGAACATAGGTGTATGCTTCATGCTTTTCACCTGATTAAAAGCTATAATGAAATGAAGCATATCATATTTTAACTAGGCTGCCCAGGTCCTTTTAATATTACTACAAAAATCAAGTCGATAGTATGTCTTTATACTTCTATCTATTAATCCAAATATGTGTCATGAGTTCATAACAGAAGGTTGATGGGCCCTGCCAAATAAGGAAAGGAGAGAACCAGAAATTAGTTTTAGAAGAGAAGGTGCACACTGCTGGCTTTATTTCCGTGCCCCCCTCAAACAAGCCCCCCGCCCCCAGCTATTTCTGGAATACTCCCTTCAGTCGTTGTATCCCTTCCACAAGCTACTTTTCAGTAGAAGTAAAACGAAAATTAGCCTAGGTATAACACTGCTGAGTCTCTGAAGCAGTAACTTCTGAAGGTTATTTAGACACAGATTCTCTTGTCAATCCACATTTTGTATTTTCATATTGAAACAGATCAGTGAAAAGTAGGGTCCTTAGAGTAGAGAAACAGAAACCTTAACCTGCTACTTACCCCAGCAATCTTTTTCAGTTAGAAAGGACATCTGAAGATAACTGTATGTTTCTGAGAAGCTAAAATAAATACAGGCAAGAAAAAGATTCAGAAACAAAAATTATTAACTTGGTATAAGGACTTTTTTTTTTTTATGAATCACTTAGTGCCCTACTCCAGTCTGAGCACATTTCTTCCTCCCTGTAAGGCTTAAGAGAAATAGAGAAAAGAGGAGAGTGGGCAAGAAAAGCAACATGCAGTAGAACTAATTCAAGCAAATAAATAATTGTTCCCATCTTATTTGTATTGGTCCCTACAGTCATCTTTCAATTTTAATGACCAAAACCTCCAATATCTAAAGAGTATGTGGAATGCGGGGGGAAAAAAAGTTATTCACAGAACTCCAATTTATAAATTTCATGGGTAGTTAATTTAAGTTAGAAACTATTTCCAAAATGGAAGATTTTCTGTTTACACTTGAGTGAAATGGCAGCATAAACATAAAAGAAAATAGAAAAATAAATTGAAAGATCTCCGCTTAAACTTTGTCAACATTTGCACAGCCCTGCCTATCTGCACTCTCTATTTTATATGAATAAATCTATGCCAATTGACAAAATTTCTTCTAACTATAGAAGTCATGCTAAAAATGCTTTTGCATCTTTTTAGGAAAATTTAACCCGCCAAATCTGATATCAAGCTGCTGACCCAGGTCACTCACCTTACAGGTCACTGTAAGGTCCCCTGGAGCCAAATCCGGGTGCAAGATTCAATGCACAGAAAAAATATTTTTGTTTTACTGCTGCTGATAGTTCAAGTGCGAGACCCTGTTACTTCTAAACCTTTCAGGTTACTTGTGGATTTTTAAAAACACACTTAGAAACCTCCGTGTTTTCCTATACGTTTCCATCTCAGACACGGCTGCTTAAAGATTAACTACAGATTTACAGAGTATAGCCCACCAATACCTATCGTGCATGTGAGCAACCTAAGGGTTGCATGGTCTTTGAAGAATGGTCTTTGAAGAACAAACACTGAGCATCACCAACAAACAGGAGTATTCTGCATTTCCTATTCGCCAGTAACACACAAACGCTACACCAGTATTCTCACTGATGAGTTATTTCAGGCAGATAAACCTGTGTGTAAGCAACAGCAGCATTTTAATTGCTTCACCAGACACCATGTTTAAATGATTTACACTTATGAGGAGACTCAAATCAGACTAACCAGACCAAATGATACAGACTTCTTGAAGAGGTTGTTGCTAAATAAATGGCTATTTGATCAAGTGCTGGATAAGGCCTACCTGACAGTAGCTACAACACAAAAGACTTCACAAGGAATAAGGTTTCCTCAGCTTGTCTGGGCTTTTCCCCCCCCGGTGTTTAACCCCTCTTCTGAGGGAGAAAAGAAGAAAAAAAAAATCGTTACATCTATCTTGAATTTCTCATCTAACCTGTGTCTGTTCTCCAGTGAGAAGAGCCTTGACCACCTCCCCTAGAGCCCATCACCAGCTGGTTGAAGACCTTTTGTTCCACGCAGCGTGTAAAATGCGCTCACTTTTCTAACTTACTTGAAGCAAATTATACTTCACTGATTGCCACAAAAAGCTCAACAAAAACCAAACCAAAATGCTGATGGAATACAACAACGCAACTAAGAAGTGCCCTTTGTATTCCAACACCAGCTCCTGTTTTTCCTAGTCTTTTCATTGAAGAGCAGTGTTCCTCTTTGACACCAAAGAGGGCTTAAAAATCATTTATTTAAAGTGACTACCACATTGACAAAGAGAAAAAAAAAAAAATCAAAGACAATGCAAGAGGGATTAGGAAAAAATCAATCAATAGTTAAATTATTCATTTACTGAAATGTCACAAAGTTTGAATCTTATAACTTTATTCAGCTAGGTACCACAGAATCTAAATATAGTATTGCACTTCTCTAAAGGCTCTTGAGAGAGACAGCCCCTGCATCTTAGAACGCAGCCTCATTTCCCTTTGTGCATTTCTCAGTTTACACGGTTAAAAATATTTGCAGATTAATAATCTTAGCCTTCAAAAGCAACATCATTTACTGATATTCAGTCCTTTCAATAACCTATTTATACACCACCTAGATGACTGTCAGAACCACAAAGTAAGGCAGGCCTGCTCTGTACCAAAAGAGAAATGGCAAGGGACATCTTATAGGTTTTCTGGAAGGTTAAGAAGTCTAAAGTGATTAACCATGAAAAGGAAGGGGGATGCTCATGGGCATTACTTGGAGACTTTGCTGCTCAAGTCTCGATCCTCCTGTCTGCTTGGGGCAAATCAGGTCACAAAGCACAGGGACAGGGACGGACTTAGATGAAATGCCAATATGTATTAGCGAGGAAATAAAGCAGATTGCAAATAAAAATCTAAAACTCACTATCCTCATATATTCTGTCTCAAGTGATACGGGACTCCTGGAAAGAACGCTTTTCAGATCACAGACACAAAAGCAATTTTCAGGACCAGTAGAGAAAGCCAATTTGAAGGTTGAGACTGCTCATGGAGAATGAGCTACCCTTCTATTTCTCCTTTTATTTTTAACAAGACAATTCTGCTTAAATTACGTCCTCTTGTCACAGTCCCCACTGTACAGCGCAGAGTACTGCTCAGCTAGACCTTGACCTCTTCAGGCTTTGGAGATCAACTTCCAAGAATCATCGAGCAATGACCTAACATGCCTACCATACCATTCCATCCATCTCCAAATTGAACAATAGGGACATCTTTTGTGTAGCGAGTCTTTAATTGCTTTTGTTCTGTGATTAAATTGTTCTACTAATTTGAGCGAGGCACCGAAATTAAACATTTTCATTCCCCATAGTAATAGAAAACCAGAATATTTCCAAATACATTATCTGTGGATGTAAACAACACCAAGTAAAACTTTCCTACAAGATGAGAACAACAACAGCAGGCCAAAAATATGAAACATATTTCTGAAAAAAGGCAGAGTAGCAGCTTGTAAGAAAATCTGGTATTTTGCTTCAGAAGTGCAAAAAGTGAGATTATTATTTGTAATGATATAACCTGACAGCCCAAGAAAATTCCTTAGCCATTCCTGGTCGTTGCAAGCCAACCTACCAGCACAGGTGCCTCCCTCAGCAGTGAGATACTCTCTTTAAACCTCGTGAAATTTGGATACAGACAATAGATATAGTGGACATAGCAAACACTGTCAATATTTTTAATATAATCCCATCTATAGCTTTGCAGTTTCCATATAACTTTCAGAGGAACAGTAAAGGGAAGACACTGTACATTACACTGACCCGCAGCTGCTCTGCAACTGCAGTTGAGCTCTGCTGTCGTCTGTGATTCATGCTAGCCAATACTATCCTAGGGACCATCACTGTATTTAGCAAATTAAAATATCACGGTAAGAAAATAAACAACCTTCGTTGCAGAAAAAGTCAATTTTACTATTGGAAGTTGATCCTCTCTTGTACTTTATTCCCTAAAACCAGACAGTATCATTTAAACACGTTGAAATAAAATCCCTCAACGTCATCGTCTTTCAAATAGATAACGTCCCTATTGAACTGCTGCATTTCACTACTACGTGCCAAGTTCAAGCAACCAGGTTGCAACAAAACACCAACATTCTCCAAATACCTTAAAATCAACTTAACTAAAATAAACATTATTCATATACAATGTGAAAAGGCAATCCAAAAATCAAGCAACAACCCGTCCACACCAGTCTCCAAGTGATGCCATGCATAGTCCCCCAAGGAATTCTATTCTCCTGAGCGCAGACCACTACAGCAATTGATTTTGGCCGATTGCTGTAATTATTCAAGTGACAATTTGATGGTGCATTGCTCCTAACAATCCTTTACTGGCAACCACTTCTAGATAACAACATTCTGATAACAGGAGGGCTACGGAGAATACAGATATGATGTCTGGCTGATAGGTTTCGAGATTTTAAACATAAAATTCATTATGTTAATACCATTTCAACATAATCCACATCCGCGTTTCCACAGGGCACACTGACTAGCAAAGTCAAGTTTCCTCCCATAATTTATTCAGGATCTTCAGAAAATTCACTCGTGTAGTTGTATCCCTCTGGCTCTGCTGTATTTAGATCAATATTTGGAAGGGCCAAGAAGCAAACGAAATGACAGATATGCTGCAAACAAAGAAGTAAAACCCCCAAAAAGGCAGGAAAAAAGTTGGGTTTTGCCTCAGCTTTACAAGACAGCAAGAAAGAACCACCCCAGGGATGCAACTCTTCAGGCAGCAGGGAGATGAAGTTGCTGAGCAGACTCCTGCCTGAGGTTCCTCTCACTCAACAGCACATGAGAAACTATGCGTCGTGACAAGAACAATTTCCTGCCACGGCAGGTAACAGCGTGAGAAGTGATAGAAGTGACTGTGACCAGGGGCAGGGTGGGACTTGATGGTGGTAAACAGGGACTGATGGAAGAAACAGTCAAAGTTTGTAGAAATACTACCTTGGGGTCCAACCTGGCATCGCTGCGTCATTTCTGGGACAGATGAACCCCTTCCTAACAGATTTCTGTTTATACTGGTTTATTTAAACCACTTTGGTACTGCAGAAGACAGAAATAATCCTGAAGCTTTGCGGAGATAGAGGGAATGAGGAAGGGAGGACACCGGCTCAGCCCACCCAGCTAAGTACCATCAAAATGAGGGCGGAGAATATTATCATCAAAAGCAGTCCCAAAGGTCAAGACATGGCACCTCCAATTTACTTCTCCTTGCTGTGGTGCGGCAGATGTCTGTCATTCTTCTACCTACACATAAATAATATAATAAAACCTATATACAGATGTTTGCAGCTTTCCAAGGAGTCTGTAACCTACTTCTATCCTGAAGCAGCACATAGCCAGACAGAAGCACTCCTCTGAAATGAAGGCATTAGAGCACCAATTCATTGAGAGATGGAGCTATTAAAAAACCCTTTCTGATTTTATGACCTGAGGAACTGACTCACAAAAAAGAAAATCTAAAACTCTGAGAAGAGACCCTGAAAAATAGAGAATTACGGGAAATCATTTGCAGCTACTCAAAAAATGACTCCTGCTGCAAGCTTATTTCCAGCTCTGCTCAGTAGGACCCGTTACGACAGCAGCATAAAGTGCAGCGCTCCTTCAGCACACCCTCTCCTTGTGCCACGTAACCAGCGCTTGAGACCAAGAGATGAGGAAGCAGAGAGATGCATTCGATTACCTTACACAGAGAACAACAGTTCCGAGTTCAAATACCTCCCACGGTCTCCCTTGGTGTTTGTGATGTGCTCATCTGTACTGCTTGCAGGCTGTGCTTTTTTTCACTCCTGTGTACGTTTACAAACCGGTGCCTGAACTGCAAAACTGAACTCAAAAATAAGGTTCCTGTGGCTGGCAGATTGAGTCTCTGCCAAAATATGTGAACAAGGATCAAGAACCAAAAGCGGCACACTGAATTAAAAAGCATTTGATACGAGTTTGGTTTAGCCACTCTTACTCAGAAATTAGCAAGGTCAGCCTGTTCCTCTTAAACATTAGGTGAAACATAACAATGCTGTGCAGTACTGAGAGGAAACTCATCTTGTTTGGCACAAATTATGGCAGATTCAATTTCACTCCCTCCATTAGCACAGCACAAACCCAGCAAAATTCTGTCTGAAATCCATCGAGACAGGAGACAGAGAGACCAATTGGGATGGTGAGGTTCTGAATGGCATATGTACTGCTCTAAAGCCTGGCAGTTATGTCTTAAGTGAAGCAATTAGGGAACAAAAAGATAAACATGGTCATTTCAGTTCAACGGACTATTCTGCAGTTCCTTTAAATGGGACACTGTTGCCTAAGTTTCCGATCCCACGGGGATATGGTATCACTAGGAGATCTATCGAGCTTCTAAACGTACATCTCCGCATGCACAGTGTATAGATTTTCTTTATACGTTACTTAAAATTGCCCAGATAAAATCCTCTTCTCCATCTCCAAAATCAAGTCTTGAGAAGATATTTATACCAGCAATTGTATTTCTAATGCATCTGACATCAGTTACTGTTTTATCATTCCTATCTTTAGGATAGAAACTTGGATGCCTGTTAAATACTATAATGATTTTAAATTAACTTCTCCCAAAGATTACATTCTCCCGCTCCAGCTCATATTCTCCTTTGCCAGAATGAGACAATATGTTAAATTTCCCAGAGGGAGGAATATCACTCTCTGGCTGCTGACAAGGAGTCACCAGCTTACTGCAGCAGCAGCAAGTTTAATAAAATACCACGTGTTATGGCCTTACCAGTTCCCTCTGTAAAGATGGATGCAGGCACATGTGTTTGGCTGGGCTTTCAATTAACAGTGAGTCACACAAGAAGCTGGTGAACCAATTAAAAGCTTGATTTGCCGTATCTTTTCCTTTTTCTATGCCAACGGCATCACTCATGCTCTTACAGAATCCCTACATAACACCACCCATGTTTTGCCTTCTATTTACACATTTCTTCCTATGTCTGAAGTTAAAAAGTCATGAAAAAACCTTTTGAAATTAGATTTTCCTTCTGCATAGAAGGGGCTCTGTCTAAAGGCTGATGTCTCTCCATGTGCCACACACCGCTTTCTGTCCATTTTGCAAGGCTCTCCAACAGACATTTTGAGGGGGAGAAAAACCCCGACAACCAAAAAACAAAACCCAATCAAAAAATCCTTCTTGTATCAAGTCCGTCATCTGCAGGGGAAAACGATGCTGCACAAATGCTACCTGCACATATGGCATACTACTGAGTACTGGCTAAAATACATTCATTTTATATCACTATGATCCTTTATTATCCTGCCTTCATCTCACAAATTCTTGCCATGTGAAGATTTAGATGCTAGGTGTTCCTGAGATAGTCAGTTACTACGATATTATGTTTTTACACATTTTTCATTTGGGTAAAGGCATTGATAAATCAACTCATCTTTTTAGCAAGGAAAAAAACAGATGAAGTAAAGCCAAAAGAAAGCACACAACGTTCTTCAGGTAACCTCAATGAGCCACCTCCGTGCTCTACAATATAACCCACTGGCTGCTGCTTTTTAACAACTCCACTTTACAATGACAATGAATCTGCAAAGCCTGACAGAAGATGAGATGAAGCTGTAGTACTGAAGCAGGACTTCACAGCAGAGAACCACTAGCAACTCGAAGACTAACTGCAAATTAAGGAATATTCGGATTAGTTGCTTACAAGTATCAAGATGGTGTTCCACAAAATGCAGGTTCATCAACCACAATGATGACAATGACTCATTGAAGTTTCACATAAATAACATCAGTGAATTTCTGGTAGTAATTTGGTTACTGGATGGAGAAAGGCACCTCTCTCGAGCTCTTCTGTGTAATGCTCCAGAGAAGCAGCAGTGCTTTCAGCATGCCACCACAATACATACCGGGAAACCTTTCAGAAGTACTTGCTGAACACAGGGGTCAACAGTCACATGCTCACAACCTTCAGGCGCACCACAGATATTTAATTAACTGCAGGTAGCAGATCTGAGCACCGCTACATCCTTCTTGCCTGGTCACCCCAGTGCTGAAAACACTGATCTGTAGACCCCACTCTGAGTTTATATGAGATACAAGGTAATGAGATGTTAAAAAAAAAACAACACAACAATTGTACTCACATTTTATGGGAATTCTAGTAACAATTCATTGCTGTATATGGTAAAGGAAGCAGTCTGCAGAAGCAGATAAAATCACAGGCAATCATTTCAGAAGACTCACCATACATTTTGGGGTTGGTAGCGGGCAGAAACAGAATGTGTTGAAATAATTCAAGAAAAGTAGCTCATGCAGGATTCTTCCATTATTCAAATCCCTCAAAACACCTCATTGGACCAAAACACTTAGTAATAAATGTGCAATCAACGCATTTTTATGGATTACTTTCAAATGATGGTTTCTCTATTAGTTGGAAACCTTTTCTCTTAGAGCCCTTTCATTTCTTCTCTTGCAGGTCCTTCAGGTGTTCTGCAGTTACTTAGGATCATTCAGAAACCCGGGTGGAAAGGAAATCACCTGAGTTGAAGTGCTACTGTTAACATCTCAGAGATCACCACCTCCTTAAGAGTGTACTTCTACTCACCAAGGAAAAAGAGGTAAAGATTTTCTGTTTCATTTCTGTTACTGCTTTCTTAAGAACGCTTTCAAGTGCTGAGTTGTTTCCAAGCTGTCCAGATCATTCTGCATATCAGATGACAAACAAGTCTTTTTGAAAAGCAGCGTTAAAACAATCTCACACAGCACTGACACTCAATATAGACATTCATCCCACAGCCACTCCAAGCAACCACAAACAGATGATATGCACAGCAATAAAGACACTTGAGGAGGGTTTTCACCTCCTTCCTATTCTCTACTGAGTAACCCCTGTCTCAAAATACCATTCCAACTTTCCAGACACTGAAGAGTTTAAAAGGCTTACACTGAAATAAATACAATGCATCATGCAGCTCCAGAAGTACTTACATACCCTCAACACAAATAACGGTTTTCTGACCAAAAATATCCCAAGATACAAAAGACGCAGTGCTAGCTTTTAAAGAACCGTGTTTCAAAGTGCATGCCACTTCTTCACTGCCGGAGCTGCAGGAATAGCCTACTGCTAGACACAGACTTTGTTTTCATGTCACCGGAAAGGGACAATTTCCTGCAGGCTGGAGAAATGTGCTGGCAGCAAACCTGGGAAACTTCTCCCCCCAAGCAGAGGCAAGCGGTGCAGCAGGTTGCCAGTGGGGCTGTGCAGTCTCCATCCTCAGAGTTTATCAGGATAAAGCCCTGAAGAGCCTGGTCTGACCCCAGAGCTGGCCCTGCTCTCAGCAGCAGGGTGGCCCAGAGCCTTCCTCAGGTCTCCTTCTACCCCAATTACTCTTACACCCGTCCTTTGTTTCTCACTACTACAGCACTCATCCTAGAAGCTGGCAAGATGATCACCACAAAGGTCTTCCTTAGAACTGCCTTCTGCAGAGTCCCTCCAACTTCCAGTCAAAATGATGGTAGCTAAAGAATATTTTTGTACAGGAAGAGAAGCTGCAAAGTGCCCAAGTGAGGTTCACAAAAATGCCTCAAATATTTAAGAAAAAGGATAAAAGAGTATGTACTAGTGGGCTGTGCAATGCAGCTGGGCAATTTTCCTTTGCAGTGAAGGCACGTGATTGTCTGTGGCAAAGAAATTATATTTTGTGTACCAGTAGAACATTATTATCATAGAACTTTATCACCGTATAATACTAAGATAAATCCAAACATGCAGTAACTTAGCACAGGTAGCTGAGTCTCCGAAGCAAAGTAACAACTGCGTACTTATTATCACACCATTACAATGCAATTAAAAGTACCAAAATAGTAATTTAAAACTCAATAAATGTGATATATCTCACATAAATATTCTCACCAGACATAAAACAACGGACGTTTAACACAGCACCTTCATCCTAAAGAACTACTGTATTTTTACTTGCATGATCTCCAGCCGTAAGCACAAGACTATCTTACGAGCTTAGCATGAATATTATTTAAGATTTGAAGTCCTTTTTCAGATGCTGTTGGCTCCTCTTCGATTTAGGAACAATAAAATCAGCAAAGAGTTGCTAAGCTTGCCTGTTGCACTAGTAAGGACTAAGATCAGGATTTTTAAAAGCCCTCTTTAACTGTAAAGATGAATAAATTAAAGACACAACAGAGTTATCTTGGCAAAGACATCATCTATTTTGAGCTCCGTTGGGAAAAAATATGCAAAGAAAGCAACTAGGTGACTTTTTTGGTCACGTTTCTCCATCTCTGCAGCAAGAGGTGAAGTGACACAGATGAGAACACTATTGGGTGTTATCTATCAAACCTCTGTTTACATACCAACATTTCTGGTTTAGAGACTCTACAAGGGTTTTGGTTTTTTTATATCCTGTGTATGATTTCATTTTATTTGCAACAACTGCGCCGTAAAACAACACTTTTGTTGGCAGCTGTAAAACACTGCGACTTACTCCTATTTATCATATCAAAATTGCGTTTACTTCATTCAAAACCGCCACTCTTGTATCATGGTGTGAGCCTGAACTGTGGGTTAATGAAACCTGTGTATGTTTACGTTGATTGGAGTCTGAGTTCAATTCATGAAATATTAAAGGTATATTAAATTATGCAATTATAAAACACAGTGCAGTAAAATAATGTATCTTTACAGCACAACTATCAGCAGTTAGGACAAACAGTTAAACCCTGAAACACACAAAAGTAAATCTCCTAAGGTATATAGCTTAGTCAGCAAAGCACATTAAATAAAACTACTCAAGAGTGAGGACTGATCAATAAAGTTTGTGCTTACACCTGTAAAGTCCAGAGGAAAAAAAATACTAGCGCACTACACAGACCAGGAATTTTACGTACATAAACCACTCGGTACAGTATGAGGCTGTAGTATGAAAAGATGCAGCCGGTCATCTGTGAAAAGACACAACAGCAGTGATTTGTTAAGTGTGTTAAAAGTGAATTTTACCCATGTTAAGAAAAGCGTAAAAGCTTCTCCCACAGGCTTAACAAACACGCACGATCAGTTACAGAAGGGCAAGCAGATTGCCGAAGAAAGGAGCAGCGATTGTTTAATATCTAGGAAAGACATAAGTGAAATGAGTGAATTGTTGTTTATGAGCAGTCTTCAAAGGAAGTTAACATAGCTAGGGGACCTGCTGTTCAGCACTGTATTTCAAGCTGAGGAAAACCAAGGAAGCTTACTCAGCTCAAGAAGAGTGCTGAATTTAATAACATCTACACCAATTACACTAGCAATGCTCAAACATCTCAAGTTTTCCTGAAGCTGTGGTACCATCAGAATCTCTCATATGTCCTTTTAACCTTTTTTAAACAAAACTGAATTGACAACATTAATAACAATTTCAATCAGAGCCAAAAGTGTCTTTTGACACATGGAGAACTGAAAGCCACAAAAGCCTTTACTGTGAACAGGTATCACATGGACACTCTGCCCTAGGAGGGCAGAAGGTCTAAGTACCAAGATAGGAAGAACCTAGCAAAAGATTTGAAAAATGCAACAGTTTAACTCAAGCAAATAATAGACAATCCCATTGGAAAGACCAGAATGACAGGACAAGAGGAAATGGCCTCAAATTGCACCAGGGGAGGTTTACATTGGATGTCAGGAGGAAGATCTTTACTGAAAGAGCGGTTGGGCACTGGAACAGGCTGCCCAAGGAGGCGGTGGAGTCGCCACCCCAGAGGTGTTAAAAAAACAGGTACATGCAGCACTTCAAGACATGGTCCAGGAGTTAGGGAGATGTTGGAAAGAAAGTTGGGCTAGATGATCCTAGAGATCTTTTTCAACCTAATGATTCTATGACTGCTTCTTGACATCAAGCTTCTTGACATCAGAGAGAGTTCTGATTCCTTCATCTTCTGTTGTTCATCTAGCTTGGTAGTTTTGCTACTTTTCTGCACTCGCTTGCCCTTGTACTAGTAACAAAGCAGGGCAGCTCTGAATTTCAGCTTTTAACTCAAGTAATTGTGTTGTCTTAGATTCAGAGGTGAAATGATAAAAAAAACCTTCCATTTTTATCACTTCCTCTTGTGATCTTTTCTCCTCACATCAGCTCAGAGTTTGTTAACACGTCTGAGTGTCATACGTTGTTCTGTGCAGAATAAGTAAACCACCCCCTGACCTCTGCCCTCCAGCTGATCCTCATATCCCACTCAAAGGCATCATCTAACCTTGTGTTTCAGTCACCTGTGTCCTTCTGTGTGATATCTTGGAAATGCAGGAAAACTTAGTTGTCCTCACAGCATTTCTGGAGTTGAATTTTCCTGTCACTTGAAAACTAGGGAAGTTTTTCAGACAGAAAGCTCTTTTTCTATTTACCAAATTCTTTTGTGCTGTAGAGAGTCCTACAAGCTTCAAAATCAAATCACACACCTCTCAAAGCTGATTATTTCTTAAATCCCATGTTCATTTCCTCATTTGTTAAGAGTTCTTCTGCCTTATTCATAGATTCCTAGAATGCCAGGTTGAAATGGACCCCAAGGATCATCTAGTCCAGCCTTCAGCATAGTTTAAGGGAGATGGGCCAGCACCCTGTCGAGATGAGTCTCACAACTGCCTAATTTTGGGAAATCCACCACTGCCCTTGGGAGACTATTCCAATGTTTAATTGTTCTCATTGTGAACTTTCTTCTGGATTCCAATCAGAATTTCCCCAGGAACAACTTGCAGCCATTCCCCCTTGTTTTCTCCATGGGACTCCCTGTAAAAAGGGAGTCCCCTTCCTCTTGGTAGCCACCTTCAAGTACTGGTACATGGTGAGAAGGTCTCCCCTAAGCCTTCTCTTCTCAGGGCTGAACAAACCCAGATTTCTCAGCCTTTCTTTATACAGCAGGTCTTCCAGTCCCCTGATCATCCTCGTGACCTTTCTCTGGACCCTCTCCAGCCTGTCCCCATCTTTTTTGTATAGCAGAGACCAGAACTGAACGCAGCACTCGAGGTGTGGCCTGACCAGCGCTGAGGAAAGTGGGACAATGACTTCTTTATCTCTGCTGGTGATGCCCCTCTTAATGCA
>JAVSBS010021832.1:0-20165 GCA_033124195.1 Coracias cyanogaster
CCAGGCGGTCGGGGTGCCCGATACCCCACTCGAGCGCGTGCATGCCGCCCATCGATCCGCCCACGACCGCGGCCCACACCTCGATCCCGAGGGCGTCGGCCACGGTGCCCGGGCCAAGGGCGAGCTGCTGCGGGAGCACCGCGACGGTCCCGCTGAGGTCGACCCGTCCCGCGGTGGGAGCGAGGTCGCCCGCGAGCAGGCGCGCCAGCGCCGTCGTGTCCAGGCCCTGGCCCGGGGTGAACGGCACCTGCGCGAGCAGGTCGGCGCGCGCGTCGCCAGCCGCTTCCAGACGGGATATCTCTACACCTATGCCTTCGTCATGCTGATCGGCCTGCTGACCATGCTCGCCGCCCGCAGCCGCGGGGCGCGAGCGGGGAGGCGAGGCCGGTCCCCGGCTGCGCTGTCTCCTCGGGTCCGCCGGGGCAGCCCCTGGGCTCTGTGCCGGGGAGACGGTTGGGGGTGCCCGGGGATGCCCCCCGTTCCCCGGGGAAGCCCACCTGGATCACAGGGCAGGGGACCCGGTCCGGGCGAAAGCGGCCGGTGGGTCGGTCCAGCTCCGGTGCGGGGCAGCTGGTTTCCCCAGCGAAGGCTGAGCCGGGGCTGGCAGCAGGGCAGGGAGCCCCGGGCCGGGGGCGGGCACGCCTGCCCCGCTCGCCTTACCTGCCGGACGTGCCCCTCGGCAGCCGGGAGAGCCCGCGGGGCGGCTGGTGGAAGCGGCGGGGGGCGCGGGCCCCGTCCGGCCCTGGCCCGGCCCAGCGCTTTGCGAAGCTGCCCGGGGGGAAGCGCTGCCCCTCGGGGGCTGCTCCCCGGGGCTGGGTGGGTGCAGGGTGCTGTCCTGTGCCGGGGGTGTTCAGGCTGAGCAGGGTCCCGGCGGTGCTGCCCAGCGCCGGGCAGGCGATGCTCCTCTGCCCTCGCAGGCGCCCTCCGCGTGATCCAGCTCCATCTTCTTCCTTGGGACGGGGGGTGTGCAGGGCAGCAGGACAGCCCCCCAGGGAAGAGGGCCCCTGGCTTGCTGAGCTCCCCGTTGTCTCTTTAAAGACCCACCGGGAGGTGGGTGAAGGCAGCAAGTCCCAGGCGTGGCACACGCCGGGTCTCAGGTCAGTGAGCTGCCCTCACCACCCAGGGCCATCACCGTGCGGCCTGCGAACTGCCGCGAGCGCACCAAGCCCTCCAGAAATCAGCTGCTGGAGCAGAGAAATGGGAGAGAGAGGATGGGAGACCTTGCCCGGGCGATGGCCAGGGCTGCATGTCCACGCGGTGATGGCTCATTGCTCACAGAGCGGCTGTGTCAGACAGGCGGCTCGCACAGGGCGAGACTTCACACCATCCTCTGCATCAGATCCCTTGGCTTACTGATGCCAGCCCAAGGGGCTGGAGCCTTTGAGCGCTCACCCATGGGCTTGCATGTGGTCAGCTGCGAGCTCTTTTTGGTGGCGAGCATCCTTCTCTGTGCCTGCCTGCCAGCCTCGCTTAGCCGCGTGTGCTGCCAGCCCCAGCGCTCGCCGCTGCGGGGCCATCAGCGTGTTTCCATGTGTGTGATGTGTCAGACTGTGTGCGCCGTGTGCTTGTTTACATGGGAAGGAGGCAGCAGAGGGAGGGGGAAGGGATGACTTTGAGGGAGGCCTCAGAAAAGGAAAAAAAAATGCGCGCAGAAAAAAAAAAAAACTGAGGGAAAGGCCTCTGCTCTGTGATATGAAGCAAAAAGCATTTATTTTTTATGACAATTAGAGATGGCTGAGCATCGCTGGAAGCTGCAAGAAAAACATGCCCAGCTTTGCCTGCTCTGGGCACCCACAAGCCCAGCTCGCATCGGGTGCTGAGTCCCAGCGGGGTGCAGCCCACGGGGTGGAGGAGGGCTGGCTCCCACATGGGGCTTTCTGCGCCTGTCAATGACATACGGTGATCAGGGTGAATTTTCTTTTCCCTGCTAAAAATATTTCTCAGCCAGCTGTGTTTCCAGGAAGGAGCCATGCCTCGTGCTGCAAGGGCACCCACTCTCTCCAGCACTTTATCTCTGCACCAGAGTCTCATTTATGCACCACCATAGGGCAGACCTGAGCTCTATCCTCCCCAAAACCAGCTCTCCCAGCACCAGCAGGTTTGCTGGGTGTCCCTTGAGCCGGGCGGAGGAGTGAGGTGTAAGCGGGAAGCTACGCAGGGAGCTGCTGGGGCTCTATAATGCCCCAGGCTGGAGGGATGACCCTGGGAAGAGACTGGGGAAACACAGAGAGAAGACATCTCCATGTCTCCTGCTGCAGCGCAAAGCTCTGGCGGGAAGCAGCTGTAGGAAAGCAAAGCTCACCTTCCAGGCTGCACAGGCCCTTTGTGGGCTTGCGCTGGCATCACAGCATCCTTCAGAGGGGACTCAGCTGCAGCATCGGTGGTACCTGAGGTGAATTTTCCCTTTGATGCATGAACTCAGATGTGAAAGGCCTGACTCTCCAATCAGCCAACCAGACCTGTTGGCCTGACACTAGCAAGCCATGGCAGGAACAGGAGACTCCCATTTTAAGGGTCTTTCCCAGGAAGCTGAGGTGCAAGGGCCTTTGCTTGGCACAGCTGGGTTTCAGCTGCGCTGGCAGGGCACAGCTCCCCGTGGCACAGGCCAGCCCCATGCCTCCGCCACTGCTCCTGAGCTAACGGGCAGTGATGTGGAGATGGGGAAATCAGAAAATCAGGTCAGCTGGAAACACCTCGCCATCCCTGCCTTTCCTGTCTCTCCTCATCTCCCTCTCTTAGGGAAGGCAGGTCTCCTCCTGCAGAAGCCCCTGTGGGGATTGTGCCAATAACCACATGGCAAATCCTCCACACAGGGACGGGGGGGCAAAACCTCTTGCAGTGGTCTCTTCTGCAGTCTGGAAGAAAATCGCAGAGGCAGGGCGAGACTGAAGCCAGCAGCCATTTCAGTACTGCAGTGAGTCATCCCGAAAGGCGCTCAGCTTGTGGCAGCTCTCTTCCTTTCTTCTTTCTGCCTTTTTTTTTTTTTTAATAGCTGATGTAGCAATAAATTAAAAAATCGGGGAAAATATATATGAATATAGCATGTCTGCAGAGCTCCTTTAATTAAAAGAAAAGTCTTCAAGCACTTTGCAGCCCCTTGGACATCTGTTGGGAAAGGCAGGAGCTGCTGGGTACCCGCCACGTGGGAGGGTGGGACAAAGCGGGGCGAGCTCCATCAGAGGGGTCCGCAGAGCCAGCTGCAGACAGGGGCTGATTAACACCGGGGACACAAACACAAAGAATTTCACAAATAGTCCTTTCCAGAGGGATGGGGCAGACGCAAAAGCCTGCTCTTGTGTTTCTCAGTGCCAAAGACATTTGAGCTTTCCTTAATACTCTTTTGTCCTGGTGGTTTCTGTGCTTGCTGGTGTGTTTGTCCCCCTCGGCCTCTCACATGCTCTGGGCAGGCGTTGCTCCAGCTGGAGGAGTTTGGGCTTCTTCCCATGCCATCAGCTGTCCCCATTCCTGTGCCATTGGCTTGTCTCTCCCTGGAGCCAGCCCACAGGGTGTCGAGGAGGCAAAGCCAAGCCGTGATGGCAGCATCCTCCAAGCAGGAGGAGGGGAGTGGGGACCGCCGACTCTGGGGATCCATCCCCTCAACCCCCATCTTCCTCCCACAGTCACAAGGTCTCTGCTGGTGCTGCTGATGGTGGAATTTCAGCTTGCTCCATGCTGGAAATTATTTAACTAACCTCCTTCAGACTCTGGAGCCCTTGGAGGCACCTGCAGCATCCAGCCCACTCCAGTAAGGTGACTGCGGTGGCCATGGGACAGGCTCTTGGTGTATTGCTTGGCTACAGCCCACAGCTCTGACAGCCTGAAATGTTCATGGCTTGGAGTTTTACCGAGTCCACTGGGTGCCTAAGCCGGTAAAGATTAACGAATATTCCCTGAACTTGCTGGAGACCTTGGGTTGCAGTTGGGGTCTGAAGCTGTAACAAGAAACATGAGAGAATTTGGAGAGTCGTAACTCAGCAGTGGTTATTTTTTATACAGATGGGAAACCTCTGAAGGGGGAGCAGAGAGATGCTGCAGGGTAAGGTCAGGCACTTGAGAGCAATGATTTACTATCTAGAGGGCTTCCACAAGCCCCAAGGACATGTATTGCCTCCATCTTATAGCAACTTGCAATCTCCCTGTGTGCTGCAACCCCTCCCTCCACTCCGTCTCTGCCCCAGGTTGTTTCACCACCTTCCAATGCCCAGGACACATCTGCAAAATCGAATTCAACAAAACCAAGTGCTGTTCCCAGGGTCATCATTAGCCTGCTGGGGAATCTTGGGCCAGGCAGCCCTCTCCAGACCATTCCCAGCAGGGTTGGGAGCTGCCGCGGGCAGAGATCTCTGCAGAAGGGCAGGCAGCGAGGTGTTAGAGGAAGGGCTGGCAGCAGGGACTTGGTCTGTTCCCTGCCGCCTGGCTTTGGTGCCAGAGTCAGCCCAGGCACGTTTCATTTAGCGCAGACAAAGCCCCAGCAGCTCACCATCACACCCAAGCTTGCAGAAGCAGTGCAGGCTCTCTGCTTGCTTTCTCTGCCTGGAGGGAAACAGGTGAAAATGGAAGCACAAATTTCCTTGTAATTAAATCTTACAATATTGCAGATCAAATCACGTGAGTAACCAAGAGTGCAGCCGAGCCTTTGACTCTCTGCAGGCTCGTGAAGCACAGACACTTGCCCTGCACTTCGCTTTTGGTAGCTATGCGTGTCTGTGGCCATGGTCATGGCCACAGAGGAAGTGAGTGGTGGCTCCTGACCTGCATTGGGCATGGCCAGGCAGGATGGAGCAGGGCCCCCTGCCCTGGCACTGTCCCAGACACAGAACAGCCTTATCATTTAGTATTTATTGATGATACAAGGAGACAAGTTGGAAATCAGTCTCCCCATGCAATAAAGGAGTTGGAATAAAGGGAGGTGCCATTTCCCTGAGACAGCTGATCCTGCAGATACTTTCATCCCGTGGCAGACACAGGCAAGGGGCTGGAATCGGTGGGAGCAGGGACAGCAAACCTGCCCTGGGGCTCTGCCTCTGCCCAGAGCTGGGGACCGAGAGCGGCCACTGGGTTTGGGCACCCTCAGTCCCTGCCCAGCTGTGATGGCACAACTAGAAATTTCAAGCCCAAACTGTAAATTGCTGATGAATTTTTGTTATTGTTATTCTGCAGGTGGAGGTGCAAAGGCTATCAGTGGTTTGAGGTTCTCGGTGAGCACCCGGCTCCTGTTGCAGCTCTGCCTCTGTGCTGGTGGGAATGTGAATGCAGAAGCAATTACAGCTGGAGATTAATGGGGCATGGACTGAGGGGAAGGGGCTTGGCTGCCTCTGCAAGTATGCTGTTATTTGGGCTCCCAAGAGGAGGTTTTGGCAGTGCTGGGGGTGGTGAGAGAGGATCTGGTGACACAGGGTCTTCAGGTCTGGGGGCTCTGAAGGACACTGGGGCATTAGCTGGCTTCCTCCATCCCATCTCTCCCTCCTGCAGACATCATCCCTGTGTGGGCAGGACGCCTCAGTCCGAGGAAAAGAACTTAGGGCTTTTTAGGCACTGATGCTACAGCATCAGTGAGATGCTGGAACATTGGAGAGAGGGGTGGTGTGCTACCCGGGAGCTGTGGGGTGGCTCTGGGGGCCCAGGCTGGCACTGACACATCCCTCAGGTGCCCTTGGAAGTGGATCAGCCCTGCTGTGGTTCAGGGCTGGTGACTCACTGCCAGCTCCAGGAAGGCTGCAGAGCTGCAGCGGGGCGAGCAGGGGTGTCTGATGGCTCCTCAGCCTCCTGATAGATATTCCTCTGCTGATGCATGGAGAATCACCTCTGTTTTCATGTCAGAGCCCAGATTTTGCAATGTCAGTTATGGATTTTTTTCCCTGCCATACAGCTGGCCCTGCTGCTTGCCACTGCTTTTTTGTAGTTTTGAGGATTTTTTTTAATGAGGAGTCTTCAAGCAAGTGGCAGAGGAGCGGCTGGGGATGTAGGGGCAGACCCAAGGATGAGACCCTGCTGGATGTCTGGTTGGCTGGGAGAGGCACAGGCACTCACTCCTGCAAAATGGACACAGGATCTCAAGCTTCAAACCCTCCTTCCACCAACAGCAATGTGTTGAGGGCACCCCTCACTCTTTTATTGAGTTACGTAGTTCAGGGTCTGCCTTTTTAGGTAGCTTCAGTTACTAAGAGAGGACACATCTACCTTCTTTCCAAAGTCCTGGAGCAGTGGAAGAAGCATTTGTGTCCCAAGAAAATATCCATTGGTGGACAGCCCACGCTGGGATGCAGTGTGGCATCCGGACAGAAGCCCCATTTGCCTGGGTCCTAGATGGAGCCTCTTGATGACATTTCAGAAAAACATTTTTCTATTTTTGGTAGCCCTAGCGCACAGAGCCAGGGAGGTAGTATGTGAGTCCTGAGCACTGTCTCAGCTCCGCGCTGGGGACTGGGGCTAATGCAAAAAGCAGTCGTGCGTCTCAGAGGATGCTCGGAGCAGCAGCAGCCTGCCCTGGGCTCATTAATGTGATCGACTCACAGGAGCTCCTGAAGCAGAAAGGTATTTGGGTGAGGGCCTACTGCTTGCTTTTGGTTTCTGCTCGATCAGGCTTCAGTCGTGTTGGGACCAGGGAGTTTCTCTGTTTTGTGTCTTGAAGGTCCAAACCTGTCCATTTGCCTGCCTGTGCAAGAACGTGGCACGGCGATGTAGTGCTGCTTTTGCCCATCTCTCCCTGATTAATGTGAGACTCAGCTTCATGAATCATTCATGAAGCTTTATTTAATATAATGATTTCTGACATCCAGTGCCTGGGAACTGCATTTTGGGACAGACCATTTGCAACCAGTGAACTCCAGAAATAATGAGCTGACGTGTATCCCATCTGAGCTGGGAACACACAGGAGGGGAGGGGAGGGAGAGGGGCGAAGCAGCGGGGCCTCCTTCGGAGGCTATCACAGGTTGCTCTCTAATTAGCCAAATGTGTAAAAGCTAAATATTGACATAGCTTTTCGGTTCCCTGTGTCTTGCAATCACATTGCATGTTATTAACCTACATAGTTGTCGGGGAAAGGAGCATCTGTGTGTGTCTTGGCACAGGCAGGGCTGAAGGAATTCCCCCATGCTATGCTGCTGGCACTAATGGGGAGCCAGTGCTGAGACTGGAAGGAGCTGGGAAATGGCTTTCCACCACAGCTGGAGCTGGAGAGCAGCAGAAGCTCGTCTGGGCTGCCCTATGGCATAAATAGTCCATGCTCCTCTTCCACAGCACTTTGCTGTGGGGAGACACTGGTTTCAGCTGGGAAGGTCTCTCTGCAGGTGAGTGGCCTCATTTGAGAGGGGTTGTGCAGGTACTCTGGTGCCTGTACTGGTGGATTTTAGGGGTGATGGTGAGTTTATGACCCTGACCTTGCCCAGAGTGTGTGTGTGGGCTGTGAGTTGGGATATATGCTGCAGTTTAGCCTGGGAGCAGGGACCGTTGCAGGGCAGGTGTCTGTGGGAGGTTCTTTGCTCACTGCTGGTGCTTCCCTCTTTGCAAACTGCTTCATGTGAGTCTCCAAGTGCTTCGTCAGCCTTTGCCAGAGCCGTTATTCGTGTAACATCCCAGCTGCCTGTCTGAATGCAGAGCTCAGCCTGTCTGGGGGACTGCAGGTCTGGCCCTGGAGCTGAGACCTGGAGCTGCAGAAGAGGGCACGGGAGGGAGAGCCCGGCAGCCCCGGCCCTGGTGCACTGCTGCCCAGCCTCCTGCCCAGCTCTTTCTCACACATGCCTTCATGTATCATGGCTTACTGCAGAGGAAAGAGATTTCTGGCTCTTCTGCTTTCTTTCTGAGCGGGGACAAGGGACTGCTGGCATGCAAGGATCTCCTCCGGCTACAGGGTGCTGCCAGTGTCTCATTTTTTTGCCTTCCTTTCCTTTTGGCTCCCCAGCTCAGGGAAGTCCTGCCAGCATCTAACAGGCTTCCTGGGTGTGCAACCTTGTGTGGCTGCAGCAGAGAGCAGCCTGGTGAGGACTCCCAGTGCGACGAAGAGGGTGATGGAGCCAAGAGGCTCGAGAAGGCTCTGCTGCCTCTTGGCATCGTGGGGCACACAGAGCTGTTTCTGCACCAGATCGAAGGGCTTTGTCACAAGCAGCTTGCATGGCTTGGCAGCGCTTTAGGAGGGAGAGAAATCACAGCAGACTGCTCTGGGACCCCAGTCCCCTCCCCTGCCAGATCCTGCTGCTCTGGTTCTCCCCATCGCGCAGAGGGCTGGGTGCAGTGCACAGCCAGGGTGATGTGCCAGAGCCAGACAGAGGGACGGTGCAAGAGCTTGGCTGTCTCAAAGGCTTCTTGGTGGCAGCTGGAGTCTCCCTCCACTGTGCCAGCCTGGGACCTGGTTCCCCCTCTGCCATCCCACCACCACAGGACCTGGTGCTGGTCATGCCCCTCACGGTGTTTGGGGAGGGTGGGAAGGCACCAGGAAGGGTTACTGGTGCATCCTGTCCAGGCAAGACCCCTGAGCAGGAAAAATGCATCCCTGTGTTTTTAGAAAGAAAATGCTGGAGCACATCAGCTGTTGTGGGACACCTCTGGCCCTGAACACCTTTTGCCTGCTGCTGGAGCGTGAGTTGGTCCAGGTGAGGAGCTGAGTTTGTATAAATCATCCCACAGAAGAAAGCACAGAGTGAAGTCATACATCTGTCAACCTTCAGTGTGAGGGTGGTTTATTTTTCTGCAGAGGTGTGTGTATATATATTTCTTTTATGGTGAGTACTAGAACAATGTTGACTCCTTTTCTCCCCTGAAATACTGCTGCTCCTCTGCAGAGAAGATGAGGGCTCTGTGTAGCACCTGACCACGGGCAGAGCCGCTCAGTGGATCTGCCCAGCCCGGGGATTTTCCTCCTCTGGATTTGATGTGATTGCTGCATCCTCCTGGGACTATAACTTCCCACTCCCGGGCCAGGCTAGTTGAATAACTCTACCTTTTCAAAGGTTTTCAAAGCTCTAGTAATTCTTATTACCTGGTATGAATGATTTCTTCAAAAGGTCTCACATCACTCTTGAGCACCAAACTGTTCTGTATTCAGACCCTGATCACCCAGTCTCCTGAGTCAGAGCACAAAATATGCAGAAAGAAGGCTCCAAGAACATATTAAAAAGGTATTCAAGTGTGTAAGGGGTGTGCTATGCATGAGACCTTACTTCTCCATCCTCTGCCCTGTCTCCATCTTGGAGTGGACCAAAGTGTATTTCAGTGTGGAGCAAGGCTGCCTCCATGACACCGATGGCTCCCTGAAGAGTCCCTCTGGATCCTACCCACTGGGATGTCAGGGACTGCTGGATGTTTCCTTTAGGATTGCTCCAAGACTGACTGGCCCCAGACCCTCTCTTTTGAGGGAAGATGGAGTGAGCCAGACCTGCCACATGCAAAAGGAGTTGAACGGATCCCTGCCCTGCAGCGCTGCTGCTGCTGGGACGTGCCACGATGGGTGTTTCTAACCCAAAGCTGGGTCCTCAAGTGCAGCCTTTGCCCATGTTCACAACACCAGGCCTGGTGGGCTTGTCCCAGGAGAAGGTCCTACAGCAGTGAGTCCTGAGCTGTGGGAATCCCCCAGGCAGAGAAAATGAACCTCTCTGTCTCCAAGCTGCTCTAGCCCTGGGGAAGCAGATGACATGGGAAGAACAAACATGGAAGTATCTCCTCTCTGGCATAGGATTCGTTGCTTTTCCTGCTGTTTTCCTGGCACATACCTAGGACACAGAGGGGAATTCCCTTCCTCCCCAAATCCAAAGGATTTTCAGTCAAAGCACACTGCCAGGAGCTTACCACAATCAGTGATCCCTCCCTGTGCATGTTTTGGTGCATTGCCCAGCTCCTCCTGGGTGGGTGCTGGCTGCATGGTGTGCATGGGCAAATCTAATCCATGGTGATGGGAGCTCCTCAGTACAGCCATGGTGGTGAGGTGGGTGTTGCTGGAAATGCTGTCCACAGTGGTGGGGACCTGTGCCTGGGAAGAGGAGGGCAGAGGATTTGTTGATGCAGCTGCAGGTGGATGCACATGGTTGGTGCATTGCCTCTGGGATTTCTCACTTGCAGTGCTCCCAAACAGAAAGCGGCAGGACAGAGGCAGACCTGATGTCCCATAGCATCCTCTGGCCCCAAAGCCATCTCCTGCCTGCCTGGTCCAGCAGCTGCGTGACAGGGGCAAAGCTGGCTCTGTCTCAGGGCAGGAGGAGGGACCTCTCTGGGTCTTCACATGGAGATCTGGAGGCCCTAGGCAGCAGTTCTGGGGAGGATGAGCCCCTCTGGGCTGCTGCCTTGCCCTTGTCTCTGCAGAGAAGCTGCTGCCCTGGGCACAGCAGCCATCAGGCTGTGCGGGGCTGCGAGTGCTGCCAGCCAAGAGGCACCTCATGCCTGGAGCTCTGTGTTTAATCAAACCAATTAGCAATTTAATCTTGTTAACAAACCAAGATAATTGCAGCATTATCAAATTAGCCAGCTGTATGGAAATGCCTGGTTAATAGCTGATACAGGCTGGTACTTCTGGAGGAGGGAGGGCTGCGATCTGTGACTAATGACCAGCGGGAGGTGGACTCTGCCCTTGCCAGCCTGGGGTCCCTCAGTGCAGGGATGGCTGGGGGAGCGCTGGGGCTCTGCCCCTGTCACCTCATGGCTTGTGTGGCACAGTGCTCCCTGTCCAGATGGGTGGGCTGGTGTAAGGGTGGCAGAGGTGTTTTTTTTCCCCCAAGCAGGACACTGTACTGGTCAGAAGCAATGTCTGATCTTACAGTGAATTTGGCTGATGAGCTCCCAGCCTTCATTCTGCCTGTCCCTGCCACATCGCCTTGTATTTCCAGCCTCCCCTGGCACTGCATGAGTTATCTCTGCCCTCTCTTAGCTGAGCTAGAGAGACATGGTCTTTCACAGTAGGACTTCTTCCTTCTCAATCACTGACTAATTTCTGAGTCTTTGCCTCCCTCCTTCTAGTTCCTTCATGGAGGTGACCATGGAAGGACTTGCTCCAACAGATGCTTTCCCCAGCCTTGGCCAGGGAGCACCCCATGTCTGGGTGTCTCCCACGGTCTTGGGCCATGTGAGACGTCAATCCCAGGGCCAAAGGTTTCATCCTGCTCTGTTTGTGGTTGGTTTATATATCTTCCCAGTTCCTGCTGCTCTCCAGATTGCCTTCCTGGTACCTAGCAGCGGGGATCAATAGTTCAGCCCTTACACAGCAGCTCCTGCACCAGGCATCTTTCAGGATGCTCCTCCTGGGCAGGGAGGTGTGAGGTGCCGGGATCTGGGATGTTTACCAGGTCTGCCTGCAGATCAAAGGAGATGGAGGCAAAGTGCCTCCTCCCAGCCAGCTACACAAATGCTCCTTCCCCTGTCATCCAGCACTCACTCATTTTCCTCTCTCTTCTCTCTAGTGTATGGCTCTTCTCCCAGTCTGGGCTGGGTCTGCTTGTTGAGAATACAATGATGGGGTAAGCATGCCTGGCATCAGCCGTGGGGCTGAGGAGGGGCTGGTGGGCACTGTTTGCTGGGCTCAGCACAGGCTGAGTGATGCTCTGCCCCGGCAGCACACAGTGCCAATGCTTGGCTCTACTGCACAGGGCAGATGCTGGGCAGATCCCTCAGCCTGCACACGATCTCTTCTGCTGATGTTTCTCAGCATTGCCTGAATTTTTGCTCCCAGCACTCAGCTGTACAAAAATTACAAGAACCTCTTACAGCTGTGGGTTTTGCGAACTGGCTTGAGGCTTTCGCAGGTAATTTTCTTCAGCTGAATTTTCCCCACCAGCTCAGGTTCAGTGAGGGGCTCAGCACCACTTGGGGTTGGGGTCTATGTAAATTCCCTCCTCTCCTCTCCACCTATGCCCCAAGTGGGGTACCCAGATGCAGGCTCTGCCTCCTACATCCCCCCAGGCAGGTGGGGTCAGTCCCCTTCCACAGCCACGGCCAGCTTGGGATGTGCCTGGGGGACACACTGCTCTCCAGGGGCCCTTGCAGCCTGCCAGGAGAGTTCCCTAAAGCATCCCATCATGTTTCTCTCCAGACCCTTCCCATTGCCCTCTCCTCCCAGGGTTTGTATACCTCTGGATGGATTTGCTCCCCTGAGCCAGCCCCTAACCACGCTCCAGGTGCACAACCTGGTTTTCATCCTCTTCCGCAGGCAAAAATCCTGGAGAGAAAGCAGCAGTAGGAGCAAGTGGCAGGATGGGCCTGGACAGAGGCAGGACGAGGTGGGGAAAGCAGTCACACACCATGAGAATCCCTGGGACAAGCTCTTTTATTTGTTAGCGTGACAGTGGGGAAGCGGGGGGGAGAGGTCAAGCAGGCAGCACTAGCACCACGCAGCAGCAGTCAAGGGCAGGTCCTGGAGCTGAGGTGATCTCTGGGCATGGGCTGGTGGCTGTCCCCATCCTCCTGGGAGCTGGCATCGTGCAGGACAATCTTCAGCAGAAGCATGGGCAAGTGGCCAGTGCTGGGGTGGCACAGGAATGCTGAGAAGGCCCTAGGTCAGTCCTGGGATCAGGAGCTCACACTGGGGAAAGGGAGAGAAAGCAACAAGTTGACTCTGGTGCTCAGATTAACGGCAGCCCGCATGTTTAGCCATCAATGGCCCCACCAGCCTGGCACTGGAGGTATCTGGCAGATGGACACAGCTCCATGCCCAGAGCCACTGTCCCCATATCCCCACTCTGCTAATTTGGGGAGTGAGCATAGGAGCAGGGGCTCCCAAAACATACCGTAGGAGACAGGAATGGAAGGTGGGCGTGAGATGCACTTCCTGCCGCAGAAGGTCTGGCAGCACTTCTTGTACCGTGGACACTGACGATCAGTGTAGCACCGGTTGGGTGGGTTGAGCATCGCACAGGTGATTTGGACAGCTGGACAGGACCAGGCACTGCCTGCAAGAGGAGGGAGATGTTTGCTCCATGCTGCCAACAGCTGAAGGTCTCCAGGGAGGTGCTCCCCAGCAAATGCCCCATCCCACATGATCCCTGCAAACACGGCTGCTTTCCAGCCCCGGTGCTTTTCCTCCCTGTACCTTACCCCAGGACATCTCCTACCTGTTGGCAGCTCTGTCCAGAGGATGAGCATCCCCACCAAGAGCAGAGCGGCCACCGACTTCATGCTGCTCTGTCCCCAAGAGGTGTGAGCTTGAGGAGGTGAGGGACACTGATATTTAAACCCTTGGGGAAGATGGGGGTGGGAAATGGGGCTGGACACGTGCCAATGTTTGTATATTTTCTCTCTGCTGTTGGGTAGTGTTTTCCGGAAGCCTTTTGCACAAGATACCAAGAGGATTGTTCAGTTGCTCAAAAAGAAGTTCATCCATTGCACAACTGTCCCCTGCAGTCACACTTGGGGCTGAGGGACAAGCCAAGGGGAATGGTCAGGGGCATCATAGCCCCAGCAAGCTGGAGGTGGTGGAGCAGATTTCTCCTGGGCAGGTATGCTTCTCCAGGAGACGCTATTGTGGTGATGACACCACGTTCACTTCTGGGGGTCCGTTATGTGGGTTTTCCTCCGTACTTTGTGTCCACCTGCAGGCCAAACCTCACAGCATGAGCCAGGCCAGCGTGAAGATGCCTGTGCCTTGCCAGGGATGATCCTTGAGGTTCTCCCAGGGGAAACCTGCCCCGCACCCAAACCCTGCCCCACTGCTGATGTAACCTAGTGCGCAGAAACCAGCTCTGGCTTAACCAAGGGTGAGAATTTCCCAAGGTCTGGGGGCGGTCACCTGAAGCCCAGCATCCTCTCTGGGTGGCTGCTGCCACACAGGAAGCAGGTTGCTGCTGGAAGAAAGCAGCTGGCCTCACTGGGGTAGGAACATCAGCTGCACACAGCCGTGTCATCAGCCCAACATCCCTGGTGTGACAGAGCCCTAACTCCTGATGGCTGTTGGACTAAGGGGCTGTAGTCCTTGCTCAGAGGTCTGCAAAGATCTCAGCAGCCTTCAGGCCTCCATCTTCTCCCTCCCAAGGAGAGTGTGCCCCCACCTCTGGGCAAAGCTTTTTTCTTTAGGTGCTCTTGGGCAATGGGAGATTACTCCATTTCCCACCAATGGGTCAATGTCCCCCTCGCCTTGTGTAACAGGTTCCCGGAGCCTTTTCTTGGGATTTCTTGCTATGGGGCTGGCAGGAGCCCAGGCTGTGAGGGAAATGGGTGCTGGAAAGGCCCTGGGAGGGGAAGGCACCCTGCAGCCAAACATCCTGGGCTTCCACAAAACCCAGGCTGCAGCAGCCCCTGATTTCGTAACCAAGCAGGGCAAGGTGCTCCTTGCAAAAGCCCAGGCACTGCCCCAATGTGCTCTGTGCAGATTCCGATCCCCCCTTCCATCGCTCTGCCCCAGCCCTGGAGCCCCTGCTTTCCATACATGGTGGGCATCTTACTGTGCCCTTTGCTGCTCACACTTCCCTTCTCATGTCTGCATCTGCCACGTTAAGTGGACCTTATCTCACTGGGTGTCTGTTAATTATTGTCCAGTTTCCCCAGTGATTCTGTGCCTGCATTTAGCTCTTTGTAAAGTCACCTATTAAATACCAGTGGAGTATTTGGCCAACCCAAATAGACTTTCTGGGCTGTGCACTAACAATTCAGCACTTTTAATGAGGATTACAAGCACTGGATTAATTTCTAAGCAATCCCTTGGCATTCAGCTGCTGCCGGGGCTGGAGAGGACAGTGCTGTGCTCCCAACTGGTGCCAGCCTCTGGCCACCTTGGTGCTCGGGGCGGCACCTCCAAGAGGGGAGAAAGCACCAAGGAGAGAAAGGCTTGGATTCAGATGCAGAAAAGCTGCGGGGAAAGAAATCCATCTGAAGGACTTTTGGTGGTGTTTTAGTCATAGCAAGTCCACAGGGGAAAAGTCTATAATGTGCTTCTGTTGCAAGCTCCGTCGGAATAACCCAGACCACGGCATTTGGGTGCATAGGGCCACCTGCAGCCCCCACATTGCGCTCAGCCTCAGCACCATTGCCCCGGAGTCCCACACCGACCCCATCCCGCACTGCTCGAATTCTGCTCCATGGAAGCTCTTTGTGAGCCTCCTCCCCAGGCCTGAGCCCTGCAATGCTGAGGATGCTCTGGGTCTATGCTGCGAGTTCCCAGCCAGGCCAGGGCTCTCCGGTTGCTTTTGCCCGGGGATGGTAAGGAGGGAGCACAGCAGCCACTGGTGCCCTGGCTCGGGGTTTGCCCACGGCCAAGTCCCAGCCTTAGCCGGGGGCTCAGAGCACCCCAGAGACACTTGGTGCCCCCCAAGCAGCCCTTGTCTCCTGCCAGGCGTTGCAGTGCTTTCAGCCTGGCGCCGACATCCATCCGTCTGTCAGTCCGTCCATCCATCCACAGCTCCCTCCGTCCCTCCCCAGCTCATGGCTGAGGATGCTCTGCTCGCCCCCGGGCCGGGTCCGTCGCCCCGGGGGGCCCGGGAGAAGGGGGTGTCCCCAGCCCAGCGCACCCTCCTTCGCGCTGGGGTCTGGTGCCATCTAGTGAAAAGCCATTCGTGAGGCTCTGCAGGTCCACGCAGTCACGTCCTGCTCCCAGAGGCCACCCCACAGCCTGTCCCGGGGATGCTTTCCCGAGAATCCCGCCTCGCCGATGCCCAGCTCCTGCTGCTCTTCCTCAGCCTCCCCTCTCCCCGCTCCCCACCCGTGCTTTGCCCTCCCCGAGCCCACACCGCGCTGCCAGCCCAAGCCCACTCTCTCTGTCCCGCTGCCAGCCCAGCTCCGCTCTGGCTACGCCTTCTCTTCACAGCTGCCACAACTGTGGTGGCCAGCTGAGGCTTCTTCGGGCCCTCCTTGCACGCCGTTATTTGCTCTCATCAAGCCGCTTATTAAATCCCAAACCCAGATGATTGCTTCTTCCCCCCCCTTTTTTCTTTTTTAGGGATTTTTTGGCCCTGCACCACTGTCTCGGCACACTGACCCCCAGCACTAAGGCAGGCACTGAGCTCCCCGTGTTCTCACAGCATGGGCTCCAAGCAAACCCTGGCAATGGTGACACGGTGTCCGGGCCACGCTTCCCCCCACCTCAGGGTCTGCAGCATCCTGGGGTACCCACAGAGCAAAGGTTTTCCCAAAGGATTTCTGGGGCCTCTGGTGCCTGGCAGCCCAGCCGAAAGGAGAGGGATGGGTCATACAAACCTTTAGGGTGTTTATTGTCAGGATAGAAAATTCTTGATATAAAAGAAGTGTTTAAAAATAGCACTATCCTGCCCTCAAAATGAAATAGATATATACACACATGTAAATATTTATAGAAAGAATTATTATCATTTTGCTATGTGATAAAAAAACCCAAACAAGATAGCGACCGATTCCCAAACAATTGTGCCAAACTAGGGGGCAAGGGGATCTGCCGATTCCTGCCGCCCACTTTTCCGTGGAGGCACAGTCAGGACCAGCCGGGCAGGATGCATCCCTGTGCACTGCACGCAGCACCCACCGCTCCTTGCCCCACTGCTTGGCAGCAGACGCTGAGACCTCAGCAGAAGCTCTCAGGGTGCGATCACTGCAGTTTTTTTCTCTTGCAAAGCAGCTTTTTGGGTGCTGGGGGCCAGGGCGGGGGCTGTGCAGGGGCTGGCTCATCCCAGTCGCTTTGGGAAGAGGCCGCGTGTCACATCTCCTGGTCCAAAGCCCAGCCTGCCCACACAGCCTTCCCTCCTCATCGCAGACCTGCCCGGTCGGAGGAACGAGGCCACAGCGATCGCTGAACCTCTTGGTTTTGCAGCTGGGGTTTTTGCTCAAGTTCTGTTTTTTGGGGGGGTTTTGTTTTCAACAATTTTTGGTTTCTTAATACACTCTGCATTCCCCTGGGCATGTTGCAATACAAGAACAAACACCGGTGCTTTACAATAACCTAGCAGTAAGAGTGCCAGAGAGCCACTGGACATCCCCGTGCCTGTCTGAGCGCTGCAGCCCTCTGCAAGGATCACTTCTTGCTGGCCGTCTGCTTTTCCAAGCCTTCCAGTCTGGCCGTCAGCTGAGCAAGTGAAGGTGCTAAGGAAACAGCCTGAGCCGGATGGTCCAGTGGGCAAAGGGCTCTTCCTCTTGAAGGAGCCTAAAATTTTGCCTGCTCCCATTTATCCCTCCCTCTCTCTCTCCCTCCCCCTCTCTCTCCCCCCCTCTCTCTCTCCCTCCCTCCCTCCCTCCCACACGGTCTGCCCCAGGCTGCCCTGCACCCCGCCAAGCCCCAGTATCACCCCAAAGGATATTTTTCTCAGTCAGGCTCTGCAGGATGGCCACGGTGTTAGTCTGGAACTGCACCAGCGCCTCGCACTCGCACGGGCTGCGGATCTCCGTCACCCCTTTGCCCTCCTCTGTGACCAAGGGTTTGGGGGCTGTCAGCATCACAGCCGAGCACCCAGCTCTGCCCTGCTCCCACACAGCACCAGTCCCTTGTCCCCACAGCCACCAACCATGGACAGACCTGACCCTCGGAGGTCTTCCTGGTGTTTTCCCCTTTTTACAGACATGGGCCTTTTCACCACACTGCATCCCTGAGAGCCCAGCAAGCTCACCACCAGGCATCCCATGGAGCTGCCATGCACATGGTCACAGTGTGCCGAGAACAGCTAGTGCTGAGCTGCACTTTGCTTCAAGCTAGGGTGGCAAGGAGGGGCTGCTGACCCTACATCTGCAGCCCCATGGGGTCCCAAGGGAACTGGGGAGCTTCAGCCCGCCCTAGGGCAGGGAAAACCCCACAGTAACCCAGTGTGGTTGTCCTCTACCTGGCACCAACAGAAGTTCAGGTCGGGACAAGGAGACAGACCACCTCAGAGCTGGGGCAGCATCCCTCAAGGCATAGTGAGACCCCACCCCCTGCCCATCCAACAGCACCAGAATGGATGCTCATACACCATCCCTTTTACAATCAACCACCCAGCTCCACCATCTCCTCTTTCAAATGCCTCCCTGAGACCCAGCTCTGTACCCACAAAAGCCTGATGAGACCCAGAGACATCCTAGGCTCACACTAGCCCAGCTCAGCCCTGCCATGAGACACAGGCTGACACATACACAAACCACCCCTGCAGGGAAAGAAGAGCTCCATCCATCTCGGGGCTGAGCCCCCAGCATAGTGAGGGCTGGGGGCACCCACCTGGGCAGATGTTCAGCTTGAAGTTCTCCACGAGGTGGGTCATGGTGGTGAAGTCCGCTGAGTAAGAGAAGTGCTGCTCCACTGGCTCGGAGGCGATCGCTCGCAGCTCCTCTTCCACAGCCTTGCCGACACCCACGGCAAACATGATGATCCCTGTGCGGCAAGGACGGATCCTGAACACTGTGCTGACCACCCATCACCAAGCAGCCCCAAGCCCAGAGGGAGCAAATCCAAGGATGCAGGATTTCCCCTGAGCTTCCCAAGTACAAGACAGGAATTTGGGAAGGATGGCAGGAGAGCGGCAGCATCACCATGGTGCAGGCTGCTGCATGAAGGATGCTGTTCAGATCAACCTGCAGCCACAGCAGAGGCACATCTGCCTCTGTGGACCCAGGAGATGCATCACACCAAGGCTGGATGCTGCAGCCTCCACCAGAGCCAGCTACCCAAAGGAACCATCCTGGGATGCCCAAAGCACTGCAATTTGGGGTTCCCCAGACCTCCACACCTGACTCCTTTGCTCTCCTGGCCCATTCAGAGATGTCATCCTGGGAGCGTCCATCTGTGAAGACCAGCCCAATTCTGGGCACATTGTGGGAGAGAGGCCTGGCACCTTCCAGCTCAGAAAAGCTGTGCTCCACCATGTGCTTGAGAGCAAGGCCCGTCATGGTGCCTTTCTCCATGTACTCCACCTCCATCACCGCCTTCTTGATCTCATCCACGCTGTGGTACTTGTTGAGGGGGAACTCAGTGCGGACACGGCTGGAGTACTGCACCAGCCCCACCCGCGTGCCGTGAGGAGACACCTCCAGCAGGTCCACGATGCCATTCACAAACTGCTTCACCAGCTCAAAGTTTTGGGGCCGGACGCTCTTGGAGCCATCGATGACCATCACCAGGTCAATGTGCCCAGCCCTGCACTCTGTGGGCAGAGAGGGGAAGGTGAGAAGGGACCAGCCTGGCTGGAAGCCCTATTGCAGTGAAGATGCCCAGGCCTAGGGGAGATCTGCTGGGCTTCAGGACACTGCATGGACCACCTCGGTCTGTAGCCAGGATAAGGCTGGGAACTGGGGCAAAGTGTGCCCAGGGATCTCACCCCAAAAGCCTCCATTGCCACCCCAGCTCCCCCAGAATTCTTTCCCAGGTCTCCCTTTCCCTGAACCTTTCCTCAAAGCTCCTGTTGCATCTTCTGGGCCATGTCTCTGAGGACACAGAGCCTGCATCCATCCCTGCACCAGCCGGGATGTTCCCCCAAGCCCAGCCAGCTCTCCATCCTCCTTCCAACCCAGCTCAGACAAAGCCCCACTCAGATCCCCAGCCTAGTTTCAGGTAAGGCCTTGCCAGGAGCACAGAGCCCAGACATGGAGGATGCCAAGAGCCGTGTCCCAGTACTCACTGGTGCACGCCTTGCCGTCAGCCTGGAGTTGCTGGCCTTCGGGGCACACACAACGGTAGGAGCCCTCCATGCTCACACACTTGAACTCGCAGCCATGATCCACCCCATTGCAGAGATCGGTGGCTGGAAGAGAAGCCAAGGGCACAGGGTTATCCCCGTCCAGGCAGGGTGGTCCAGGAACAGCCCTTCCCCTGGGGAGCGGCAGGACTGGTGCACTGGGACATACCCCTGCAGGACCTGGCGTCAGGCTGCAGCGTGAACCCGCTGTGGCAGCGGCAGTAGTGCCCGTTGGGGATGCTCACACACTCGTGCTGGCAGCTGTGGTTTCTGAAGCTGCAGTAATCGATCACTGGTGAGAGAAGGAGAGGGGTGGGCAGAAAGCGAAAGACAAGAGAAGGACAAGGAGAGTGAGAAGCAAATGAAATGTGGATATATTGGATATATTATGTGGACATATTGGAGCATGTCCAAAGGAGGGCCACCAAAATGATCAGGGGAATGAAGCATCTCTCATATGAAGACAGGCTGAGGGAGTTGGGTGAGAGTGACCTTCCAGTACCTGAAGGGGGCCTACAGGAAGGCAGGGGAAGGTCTATTTAAAAGGGTTTGTAGTCATAGAACAAGGGGTAATGGTTTTAAGCTAGGAAAGGATAGATTTAGGCTGGATATTAGAAAAAAGTTCTTTAACACAAGGGTGATAGATCACTGGA
>JAVSBS010021835.1:0-10962 GCA_033124195.1 Coracias cyanogaster
GCATCCCCCCGCCGCCGCCGCCTTACCGCCGCTGGGAGAGGGAAGCCGCTGGCACCGGCTGCTCTGGGGCGGGCGCCCGGGCCCTGGCGCGGCGAGGCTGGGCCGCAGCAGCTGCGAGCGGCTCCCGGGCCCGCCCTGCGCGGGGCCGCGCCGGGGCGGGGCCTGAGCCTCGCCGGGCTCCGCTGGGGTTCTTCCTCCGAAAGCGGGGCCGGAGAGGCGAGCGGAGCAGGGAGCGCGGCCTGCCGCAGCCCGGGGCTGAGAGCTGTCCTCGCTGTGCTGCTGGAGAAATGCCCCTCGAGGGCAGCTCCCCCAGAGCTGCGCCCCAGCTGCCTCCAGCGGGACCAGGCCACAGCCAGCGAGATGCTTGCCCCTCTCACAGCGTGGCTATTGCAATTAAAGCCACCCAGCCAGCAGAGACGGGTGTGTATCACTTACGGACACCTTATCCAGCTCACACGGTGACCAGCAGGCGCTTCAGGCGGTGCGGCGAGATGCGCTGTATCCCAGCCCCGGCGCGGAAAGGCCGCGCTGGCCCTGCCTGGGGCCCAGCAGTGACCGCTCCTGAACCCCGCTCCTCCCGGCTCTCCTCTGCAGACTGCTGCTCGGCAGCCCCCGAGCAAGCTTGGCAGCCAAGCCAACCAGTGACTCACGGTGCAGCAAGAGCTGTAATGCAGAGCTCGTACTCTGGGAGGCAAGGCCCCTAGGCAGGAACTCATTTTCAAGATAGAAATCTCTTCCTCTTAACAGTGAGATCAGCCCAGACAGCTGGAGTTAGGAAGAGACTTCTGCTGAAGAGACAACTGATGCAACACTGCAGGTAACTTCAGAAAAAGACAATCAGAAATTCTAAGAAGAAGAAACAGCCTTTCCACCTCCACCTTTGAAAGTGTAAGTTATAATTTTTTAGAAAAAGCAGCTTAATCAAAAATATTTGAATTAAAACTACATGATCTACAAAAAATAGCTACTAAAAAGGGTTACACTTCCCCCCACACTGTTAGTTTTCAAGAGCAGATTATCATGAAGTCCTTTCTGGCTGACTAGAATAAACCTCTTAGATACTTGTCTTCCACCCCGGTCAGAACACAGCAACACCCTGTCCTATCCCAGGCCAAGTCATCCTCTCACTTCCAGGGAAAGCGCTCTGGAAAAGTGACAACCGGAGGAAATAGACACCACGAGTGACTGAAGATCTGCTGATACATTACAGAGCAGTATCTCAGATAGGATTGTGTTTTTAGAAACACCTCACCACATGTAGTTGTAACAGTTATAACTACTTTGTTTTCATGATTAAATTACCATTGATCCCAATTAAACTAGCTTCTCTCCCAATCAAAGAATAGAGGTCTATTGACAATTTTCTTTTTTCTACATGCAGTGTCATTTCTTGCAACAGTAACTGTAATGAAGTTTTGCTGGCTTCAAAGTTATCCCAAAGATAACTCCACAAGAGTCAAAATTAGATCTCTAATCATGCTATACATTTTCCTGTTTGCAATTGCCTGCGTTGCACAGCTTGGGATTTCCACTGCAGACTAGACATAGATAAAGTAACAGCCATAAGAAAACCCAGCGGCTTTTCATCTGATCCAGCTCTTTTCTAATTACAGCTGTTGACATCAATAAGACTTACAGACCAAGCAAAACACTGCAGGGGTGAAGATAACCAGCCAAAACCAGTATGTTCTGTGGCAACAAAAGCTAGACTGACTTACAAATCCAGAACATCTTTACCATCCCAGGAGAGTCAATGAGAGATCAGGATACAGAGTAGGATTCAACTGGGAAAGAGTCTGTCATCTTACCTGGCAGTTCCTCAGTATGGTACCGTGTTAGCCTACACCAGTGCAGTAATCTGCCCTATACATACACAGTACAGTTAGCTGGCAAGCTTGAGGAAAAGCTGTGGAATACCCCGCAGAAGATGATGTAATTCAGCTCTGTCCATTACACAGCAAGTCAAAGATTAATGCTACAGGACAGAGTCATATAACGCAAAGGCAATTAGAAAAACTGTTCAGCATAAAATTCCATGCTGTGGCAAAAGAAGGCAGAGATCTCGTTCATGGAGAGGTGTTGCCCATCTCAGTTATTTTGACACTTGAACAGAGGGAGTCAGGCTTGGCTTTACTCGAGGAAAAAGGAAGGATTATTTTGGCCCTACAGCAATTAAGAATGAGCACAGCTAAACTGCAAGTACAAAGATAAACTTTGGTACCGTTGGCTTTGTTAATAATTGTATAAATGCCATCCATTTCCACAAAATAATTTTATTAGATACATGAATACAAAAGATTTACAAATATATTAGTGTTTTCAATGCTGAAGTATAGAAAGTAATCTATATTTAAAGTCACACGCACATATTAGTAACTCTGTCTCCAAAATATTGCATAAAAATACTTGGATTACTACTATGAAACTGACCTAGCAATCTCTTTCTCTCCTTGTCAGAGAGCTTTGAATCTTCATCAATAGATTTCAACAGAGATAATAGCTCATCTTTTGTGGTCTTCTCTGTATTGGAGCGATATTCTCCTTCATCAAGTTTTTGGCAAAAGGTATAGCCTGAAAGGGAAGATGAGACATTCAGATGCTCACACCACAATCAACCACCCTGAGGTCCTACAGTCCCTCCTCCTTTAGAGTCCAATTGGTCCTTGTTATATCAAGTCTTTTTGCATCACCTCAGCCCCTTCTATCTCTTTTGGGTGCATGACAAGAATGAAAAGCTCAGTTTAAACTGTTACCTGTTATCTTACTAGGATCTTGGCCTGTCTGCAAAGCCACCAGTTTATTGCTGACCATTTTATGCAGCGTCCCTGGGATCTTGAATAAAAAGAGAAGAGGTAAACAGCAGCTTAGAAAGGCCATTCTGCATAAGCTTACAAGATAACAAAAACCTGGGCATTTTCTAGTGCTTACCTTTAACACATCTTTTTGGTGATCCACAAGGAACAAGATGAGGAGATCAGTTTTCCCTCTGGATAAAATTTTATTGTTGATAATAGCTTTAGAGAATGTTCTTTTCACAACCATCCTGTTGTCACTCTAAAGAATAATGTGAAATAATGACCAGAAGAGGAGAATCAGTCAGCCTTTAAGACAGCATCACCTTTGTTCTTTTAGAGTCCTTGCTTTTCCTGTAGTCACCCATTTATGCTATAAATGTGGCTTCAGTATCTGGGACCTATAGATTTCAGTATGTGTAAATCAACATACAACAAATACATTTACCTCCTTCTGTAGTTTGAGCTCAGAATTATGTGCTGCAATAGCCATGAAGTACAGTAGTCTTCTGAACTCCTCCCTGACTTGGCTGTCTAGAAGTTTCAAATAGAGTTGAACAGCTTCTAAAGATTGCTCCATCTTCCCATTCACTGGGGAGAAAGAAAGGTATCCATTGCCAGATGTAAAACATGACAATAAAACACCTCAGTTAGCCACTGACGAGAAGTTCACCTCCCTAAACAGAACTAGTCAAACCAAGCAACTCATTCTCACTGTAGTTTCTCAGGCTGGTGAGAGCTGTTTGCGTACAACCCGAGAAGAGCCCACAGCCAGGCTTTGAGCCCAGTACTGAAGAAAGCTCACCAAGTTCAGCTACAGCTCAGCCATCTCGAATGGAATGTGAAATACTGAAAAAGGAAAATGGTGTTACAATGACTGACCTCTTCTTGGGGAAATAAAGATCTCCCAAGAAATGAGGGGAGTGTCCGAGATAAATGGCCTAGCTTGATTAGTCAATTGCAAACCATTTTGTAGAGCTTCGCTAAGTTTTAGTTGGCCTTATTATGCAGAATACCCATTGTAGTTGTGGGAATTATTTAAATGAAGTGGATTGTACTAGTATCCCCCCTTTATCACACAGGGAGGAGGAATGAGATATAAATGCAAAATATTCCCACCAACATGGAACAAGGATAAGGCAAAGAAGGATGAAAAGTAAGGAGAACAAGAATGAGGTTATGTTAATTGATGACTAAAACGTCAAAAGCTTTCTAAAATGCTGCCTAAACATCAAAATTTAAAGAAATGCACATTTCTGTGGAAAAGAGGAGAGAGTTGATTGGAGTAAAAAACATCCATACAGCTTTAAGTTTAGATCTTATGGCCTAAATATTTATTATGAGGCCATATTTATATTAATTACTATGGATACCAACTGCTACCAAATTAGAGCACCCCAGTTTCACAGCTACTCTACACAGACCTGAACGAGAACTACAGAACTGCATGTAGTCAGGAACAAAATTTCAAAGCACAATTTTCATGACTAGAAATTAAAAAACAACTTGCAGAAGCCAACCTTTAAGCTTGGCTGCTGCAGTTAAGTACTCAGTTTGTATGTATCTCTCACAGACTTAGCAACACAGCTTTATTTTACTTACCTAATAGTTCTGCAATTCCTGAATGAATTTCAGGCGCATGGTTTAAGAGCGGCTCCTTTTTTTGGCTGTAGTATCTACCGATATTTTCAAACAGCAGTAGTTTCCATGTGTCTGCTTGATCTGGTTGGTCGGGCAAGTTCCTGCTAATATCTACCACCACATGATCTGGAAGATATTCCAAGCAATCTATTGCTGCTGAGAGCCATTCATCTGTTCTAGAAGACAGAGTGGTTTAACTTTGTAGCATTACTTACTGATGCCTTCCAGAGTTGGTTGCGTTGTTTTTCACAGAAAGTAAACTGGTTTTCCACTCACGGTGAAAACAGCATGTGTAGGTACTTAAATACATTAGACATTGACACACAAAAAAGACATTTTTCCTGACACACTCAGGTAGATCACAGCCATATACCTCTTTGTTATGTACTTAATCAAGATGAGGAATTAGTAATCCACGCAGGTAAACAGTCACAAGCAGTTAAACCTAAAGTTAGTCATGTCCTCTACTGTAAAGCAATGACATTATTATTGCTAGATAAACAGAAACATGAGCCTTGATCTGATTCAGATTGGTAGAAGTTTTTCTGACTTTTTTAAAACTGTATTTATATACAGATTCAGGCTCAGTGTTCTTGGTTTTTTTAATATAGTAGGAAAAACCAAACTATTCCCTCAGAAGTATTTTTTTAAGGAAAAAAAAAATTCAAGATGATAGCTCTATTCTTCCTTCAATGCAGCAAACAATTTCCCTGCTGAACACTATCAAATACTGCCGTTGCATTCAAAAACTCTTCCAGTGTTCAGCAGAAATTGTCTCAGCTACTTCTGGTTTAGAGCTTAGCAACTGTTACTTACCAATTATTCCATTCGAGCCTAACAGGTAGAAAGTGCCTCCTCACAACCTTTCTGCAGTACTGGAGACTACTACATTTCCACCCAAAGATCAACTGTGCTTTACAGTTTTTCAAAGTTGCAGAGAGAAGCAATGAATACTTACTGCGAGTCACTGAAAGCCTTGAGAATCTCTCTGTCTAGGTAGTTACTTGTGATGACATATCCTGTTCCTTTCCTTGGCTGTGGCAGCTGAGGTCTGAGCTCTTGGTGATCAAGTAGAGACTCAAGGAGTGGAAGGTCTACAAGCTGCAGCAGACGAGCAATTGTTTGCTCTTGCCATACTTCATTAATAACTGAGAAGAGTGGAATACAGAAAGCACATGGAGATTCAGCATTGCAAGAAGATTGTGGAAAAGACAATTCCCCTTCCTCCCATCAGTCCTAACCCAACAGCTTAATTTTACCAAAATAAAGAATCACAGTAGCAGAGCGTACAGCCCTTATCAGCTTTAAGCTTTTAGCACCACAGAAGGCAAGAATTAGCCATTTGTTTAGTTAACTACAAGTATCAAACAACTGCTTATCAGCTAAGTCTGAGGTGTCCTACATTCTTTGTGCTCCAGTTTGTAAGCAATCTTTGTTCCGGAAAAGGAATTTTTTAAAAAGGGGTACCAGTGACGCTATCCCTATCACAGTTCCCACAATTATCTGGCTCAAGTTTTGAGAGTTTCTAGGATGCATCTGCACTTTTAACCAAAGGAAAAAGCACAGCAGACCATAGTTTAGTCTGAGAGAGAAGAACAGTTTCACACAACACTGAAGGACTGCTGGGTGGTGCAGACACACAGTTAAAAAGCTAGGGAAGAGTTTTAGCTACCAGCAGATTACTGGCCATGATTAAGTCAAACACAGAAGTAATGCAAGTGATTGAATATTACAAAGAACATTCCTAACTCAAATCAAGTTCTCTACAATCATGTATTCATCTCCGCAAAAGTCAATACTCATTTATTTCAACTAGAGATAACAGGTCCTGCCTGATGAGATAAAAAGGTAAAAAGCAAGCATACAACAAATATTATTTGCCTTTGTTATGACACGGTGTTCAAAACAAAATCCTATGAGAGTCAGTTTGACTCCCTCTCCAATCCGACAGGCATAAGCCTTTCCAGGCCTACAGTTATTATCTTCCTTCTCCCACAAAGAAATGACCATGACATAGTTTGGCTTACCGCGACGGGACAAACTATCCGAGATGTTTACTTGAGGGGTATTTGCAGGCTTTAAACTCAGGTTTTCCCAGAGATCCTCCAAGCTTTCTGGTTTGACAGGAGTGGAGTGAAATAACATGCTCTTCCCATGTCTGAGATTAAAAACAGGTTTCATACATAATTATATCCACATATATGGGTAACCAAACATATCATGTAACATATGGATATGGATAACTGCCTGAGATTAAGAAAAAAGTTTTCTCCATGTAATTAATTACATAATCTACTCACGCCCAGCACTTTCTTTGTCCAAATTACACAGGAGAACGTATATTATCTTGAAGAATTATTTGTGTGCAACAGTGGCATGCAAGCACATACTTCCTGTCTTGGAAACTGCCACAGCCAGCGTCAGCAAGCTACCTCAGTTACCACAGACAAAATCTAACAGGAGATGGTTAAGGAGGGAAAATTATTTAAAAAAAAAATTCCCCTCTCAAAATTTCCAGAGTTTCAAGACATTATTCCTGATGGTGAAGTGAGGACAAAAATTCAGAGCTATTCTTGAAAAACCTAGAAGGTGACTGCTGTGTAGAAACACCATTCCTAAAGTTACGTGGCTTGTTCATGCCATCAGGTAATGGAAGGCTACAGAAATTCATCACCCGCTTCTGTGTGTTAGCTGGTTCTTCTCATAACTGCTTTCACACACTATCAAACTCCAGTCACAACATCACTGTTCCTCCAAGGATATTTGTTTAATTTCAGTTTCTATAGCTTATTTGCTTTAGGGCCCTGCAAAATCCCTTCACTGTCTACTACCTTTGCTATGTATGTGACAAACTATGTATCTATGGATCTGTTCCTTTCACTAAATGAAGAAATGTAATCCAGTCCTGCCCAGAAGAAAAACACCTTCATTCTGCACTAACTGAACAGGAACAATCTTGTTACATGACTAGTTTGTTCGATACATTTTAAGTCTTGCTTTAACAGTCCTTATGGTGAATATATTTTTAAATACCACATTTGAATTCTCCTCTTTCCAAATAAAGACTTGGGACAGTTTGCCTTAACACAGAACAAGAACTAGTCGAAGGGGATGGACAGACAGAAGGAAGGGGACAAGCAGAAACAAGGAACTATCCATTTTTAATCTCCGCTTCTGGAATTTTCTGATCAGTTGGGTTGACTACTTGCAATTTCTCAAAAGTGTGTATTGTTAAAACCGTTGCAATAACTAGATGAATGTAGTTTCCCGTAAGAATAAGTTGCAATATGTTCAGCGATGAACTCATGACAAAAGCTTTTTAAGGGAAGTTATTTGGCAGAGTGTCATCCACACAGCAGCGCGTTCTGTTTTGTGATGTTTTAGTTAGGACTGGGGTTTTCTTTGCCCACTCCCAAAGAGACAGGGGAAAAAAAACCTCAGCACTGCACTTCCCTCTGGTTCTATGATGCCACACAATAGCACAACAGCATAACTTCCTTCTACCGAGCCTAGGAATAAGTCATAATGCATTGAAGAAACTGCCAAAAACATTTCAAAAAGCTACATTTGAAGTGTAGGGAAGATAGATGATGAACGAAGAAAACAATTTTTTACCTGTTTTTTCCTTAAAAACTGGATGGATTACCAGCTTATGCCAGAGCTAGGCGTGCAGTGACTGAAGACTGTTCCATTGCATTAGCCTGTTTGATGCACCTGAATTCAGGGTTGGTTTAATTGCTTTAGAGCCCAGATGATCAGTATCTGTAATGCACTAAATTTCTACCTCCTGCCCTCTTCCCCCAAGGCGATGTGATAACAGACACAGAAAACAAGTAACTACGGAGGCTGAATGATTTACTCACTTCAAATTGCTGTTTCCTCCCTATCTTCCACCTACAAACACCTGTAGAGCAACTACTTTTCCCCTGCCTTGGGTCCTGTAATTTTACGAGTCTTCCCTTCTCTCCCCCAGAATACATAACATTTTCCTATTGTATAAAACTTCTTATCTTCACATCCGTGTACTAACCTTTGTGGTGTACACTGCTGGTAATCTTTATCAAGTTCTGGCTGGTTGGAGACACTTGTGAATCTGTAGAGGCTACTGCTACTGTCCTCAAACACAGATCGTTTGTCTTTTCCGAAGACTCTGGTTGAAACAGCCTCAAATACTTTGTAATCCATCAGCGCTTGACATACACGCACTATTTTGGCGCGGGAAATATCAACATCCCCAAAATACTTGTTCTGTAGAAGATGGGCAAAGACAACATCCACCGCATCAGAACCAATAAAACAGTCGTGATAACACTTCAGGTTCTGGCGACGCTTTTTCACTTCCACTTGAGTTTGAAGTGCATTGATAATGCTGCTCCAGACATATGTTGCTCCAAATGGCTTCTGTGCCAAGCTAAAGCCTGAGAACAGAGAAAGCACAAAGATTGCATTCATGCTGCAATTAGAAAAGAACTGCCCCCTTTCTGGCTACTAGCTTTCATGAATCTTGTAAGGATTTAAAAGTTTTTGAGACTTCCAGTTTGGCTTGGGTTGCTCATGTATTAACATTTTATTACCGTCTAAGCAAGTCTGTCTGCATTGTACCAACGGATCTCACTCGGGTGGTTGCTCTCACTATGTCAGCCTGAAGCTTTGCAAGCAGGAGCTTCTACTTTTTCAGCCTGTCACTTGGACACTGTCCTTTTGCACGCTCCTCCATCAGCTCATGGTTGTGCTTGCACAACCCACTCCTAAGCACACATCCCCACAAACAAGAACTAGCTGTATGGACTTGTAACTCCCCAGTTCCTCTGCTAACACTGAAAAAACTAAACAGAGCAGGGAGGAGGGAAGCACGGATGAAGAGACACATCAGAACATTGTTTCCTACAGGCCTGTGCATAGGCACAAGCTACCTCATATCAGTGCTTAGCATATCGCTAACAAGATCAAGAGTTTGTTGAGACACCACTCACTTCAGACTTATCGGACACAACAGCCTTCCGCCACCACAGCTTCAGCTGAGATTGAAGCTCTGTGTGCGCAATGCCACTTCCTTGAGCCAACCAGTTTTCCCTCCCCCACTAAAGCCACTGAACTATTACTCATTTACCAATCTGATTAAGAATAGCATGCTAATAACTAACAGTTTGACCAGAGGCTAGACTCAGCCTCCCCAAGGACTTAAAAGTACATAAAATACTTATAAAGTTTGCAGGTGGCACCTAATGGGAAGGGTTGCAGCCACCAGAGAGACTAGAATTAGAATATATGTTTCTCACTAAGTCAGATGAATAATTTATTAAGAAAGAAAGCAGAGAAATCAAAAGCTGAAGGACAAAATATGGAATGAGGAGTTGGCAGCAATCCTACAGAAAGTCATTTGGGGTTACGACAGCCCTCAAACCAAATGAATTAACAGTGCAATACAGTGTTTGGAAAAAAAAAAAACCCACACCAACACGCAACTCATTCTGGAACATATTACCATGAAGATTTTCCAGAGATACGCAGGAGGTATTTTTTCTGTTTGGTCTGAAGGGGCATTAGAGAATTGTGTTCCCGTTTTGAGCACCAGAATTTCCAGCTAATCACCATCTACCAGAGAGCCCAGAAATTACCAAGTTGGCAAGAGCAAGTTAAGGCGACAGTAAAGATTGGAAAAAACAAACAAAAAAAAGCAGTGAACACAATAGTATTTGAATACACCAACAACTGTTATAAAGGACAGCAATGGTTATCTTCAGAGCCAATATCAAATAAACACCTGCTTTCATAAAAGATTTATATCAGGGGAACAAAGAAAAAAAAAAAACTTTTAAAATACACGGCATTGAACCAGACTAGGCAGAAACCTCCCAGAATCTCCAGCTTCCAAAACTTTAAACATACACGGCAGGCAAAGCATGCACGGGCTGATGCTTTACCCTGGTGACACCTTGAGGTGGGCAGAACAAGCACACCAGAACTTGCTCCCAGCCTGGGCTCCCACAGCCGGCTAGCCTCTTCGGAACGGAGCAAACCCACCCACCCAACCAAACCCACCACACCGGGCACGCACCAGCGCTGGTTTCGGTTACTACCGCAAGTACCAACACACGCGACCCGCCGTAACTCCACGAACGGCTGCCTGAGCGCCTCTGCCTTCCGCACGCACCCCTCCGCAACGGCTCTTTTGGGGGAAGCGCTGTCAAGCGTGGGGAGCGTTAATCTCACCGGGTCTTACAACGTCACGGTGCTCGAAGCGGGAAAGACGCGGAAACTGTTCTCGCCGAGCGACCCTTCGCCCTCCGCGCTTCAGCAGCGAGCCCCCTGCTCTCCGCTCGCTCTGACAGGAGCGGCTGCTCGCACCCGCCCCGCCGGCTCTCGCCGGGCACCGCGTCGGCGCCTCCGCCCCGGCCGCAGTCCCTCGCCCCGGCCGCGGGGCCGCCCCGCTGGCGAAGCCGAGCCTGGTAAGGGGCGGCGGCGGGACAGGCGCGAAGCCCGGCCGGGGCCTCCCGGGCGGAAACACCTCCCTCCCGCGGCGGCGAGC
>JAVSBS010021842.1:0-11203 GCA_033124195.1 Coracias cyanogaster
GAAGAGATTTTTGCTGCTGAGGGTGGTGAGAGCCTGGCGCAGGTTGCCCAGAGAGGTGGTGGCTGCCCCATCCCTGGAACCACCGCAGGTGAGGTTGGCCGGGGCTCTGAGCAACCTGCTCTAGTTGCAGATGTCCTTGCTCAGTACATGGGCTTTGGACTAGGAGGCCTTGAAAGGTCCCTTCCCACCCAAACCATTCTGACTCCACAATTCAGTACAAGACCCACCTCATGACTGCTGTGAGCCACACCACAGCTACAGATCTGGAGAGGGAACCAGGACAGGAGAGCAGCAAAAGCCATTGGCTGCGGCCACATCATCTGACCTGAGCACCTGGAGACAAGTCACACCATGGAGCTGGGCCAGAGCTTTTCACAGAAACGTACAAGTTAGTTTTAGAAGTGGATGTGATTTATTTTTGGTGGAATTTAGCAAACGTTTGTGGGAACACTGGAGGTCAGGACATAGCATGAGCAGAGTGAGCACGGCCCAAGGCCTTCAGAAAGATTTTACAGGCAAAGACAGAGCTGTGCCTATGACAGCCAGAATTCAGCAGAGACTCCAGCTCCAGTGGGTTGACTCATTCAGAATAAACCACAGTGCAGCACCAAGGTGACACAGACTCACTGGCACAAGTCACTCTGTGCTCTCAGCAACGGAGCATGACCAGTAGTTTTGGGGCAATGTGCCCAGTATGCCAGGCTGGGATAACCTGGACTCATGGTCCCTCTGGAGACCAGCACCAGGAGGCCCAAGACAGTCGTAACTCAGCAAAAGCAATGCCAGCAGATGGAGTGAGACCTTTGCCCCTTTATTTAGCCCTGGTGAGACCCCATCTAGAGCATGGTGACCAGTTCCAGAAAGCCTGAGCAAAACTGGAGCCCAGCATGAACACGTTCAAGGGATTTAAGCATCTGACCTAAGAAGCTGAAAGCTGGGACTGTGCAGCCCTGAGGAGCCTCAGAGGGGTTTGTCAATGTGTGTAAACCCCAGATGCAGGGCAGGAAAGCCAAGCAGAGGTATCCAGTGAAGAGACAACGGACACCTTCTGAAACATCAGACATTTCACTCAAACATAAGAAAACTTTATACTGTGAGGGTGATAAAACAAGGTCCTGAGCAACCCGCTACATGGAACCCTGCTTTGAGGCAGGGATTTTGGACTGGATGATCTCTAGCGGTCTCGTGTGACCTCCAGCTTTCCACGGTTCCATGACTCAGGCATGTGTGGCGGGTGGTGGAGCCCGTGTACCCAGGCTGGCACGGGCTCCAGGGCGCTGCCGCAGTAAAGCACAGCCGCAGAGGACACTCAGTGGGGCACGTGGGTACATGACCTGGCAGTGCTGGGCTAACGGTTGGACCCACTGATCTTAAAAGGTTTTTTCCCAACCTGAATGATTCTATGAGGGGTGGGTCAATGCCCTCCTTCCTCCCAGCATGGCCATAACCCAGACCATACCCACCTCGGTGACTCTACTGCTGTTTAGTATTTCCCTTTTCACATCTGATCTGTCCTTGTTCCAGTAGTTGGTGTCCAGCTCTTTCCAAGACTGTGGAGATGCAAAATGCCGATTACAATAAAGACAAGATTTGTCTCTTTAGATCTAACTGCACGAACCACTTGTCTTATAAAGATGCATCTCACTTTACAGTGCTAAATAGAAGGAAATTATAAGATGCCAAAGAGTTCATGGCTTTGGTCTTACACCAGGCCTGTTGTTTTCACATTGTAAAGACAAGAACCTAGTAAAGACAGAAGTACCTGAGAAAGAAGCCACCAAATAAAATCAAAGGCAAAATAGAAGTACAACTGCTCAGGGAAGACTGTGCGCCAAAGAGACTCAATCTATCCCAGTACTCAAAGTATTGATATATTAACATGGTGCAGCCTTAGACTGCGAGGTCTCCTCAGTGAGCCTTATGGTGCCAACCATCACTTAAACTGCCGGAATTGCACCAAATTGTGGACTGGACATATCCGTGTGTCTTCTGTGAAGGAACGGGCATCTCATTGGTCCATACATTCTTTGAACCTGTCGGTATATAACACAAAAATGAGGAAATCCAGAGCAAATAGCTAAGAAACCAAGTTACTATGTGCTGAAGTGAGATGATGCCGGCTATCAGAAGGTTGAGGTGACAACAGATGTCCACAGCAAGGGAATCAAGTGGTGCTGGGAGATATGCGAGTCCCTGCAGTGTGTTCTTTATCATTCCTAACGTTCAGTTGCCTTTTGACCACTCCTGTTTTACTGAAAACACAACACAGGAGCAGACAAGGGCACATGAAAACTGTCAAATAAACATGAAAAAGTTGACAGAACTCAGTTCTCCTTCCACACGTGATCCTACAAACACCAGTCCTCCAATGAGATAGTGAGAATAAAGGGGTCCCCTTGTCTAGGGTAAAAGTCCCAAGACACGAGGAACTTCTTTCAAAGAAAAGGCTTCCTAGAAGACATAGCGACTGACCACAGTGCAAGGTGGCACTACTAGGTCTCTTTCCACGCTGGGTGCTTCATCTGTGCTTTGGCACATGCCTCTAGGAAAATAAATTATTTATACACTTTTAACAGGCTCTGTTGAATGAATTCCCCACAGAACCTGAGCCCCCATGTGCAACATTTCACACAAAGAGACAACAGATCTGTAGTGACCCTGCACTGTAATCTACACGGGCAGCACTGACCCAAGGCAAGCTGTGACTGAGGCTCAGGATGATCTGGGAAACATTCTGCAGAGAAAAACAGCCGGGAGGACGATCTGCAAGCAGGCCTGTGCTCACTGCATGTGTTCAGTGTCTGTCCTGGTGTACTGCTGTCAGTGGTGAGTCTGTCAGCAGGTGAGAGTCCCTGCAGCAAGCACGCCTGCTGCAGCGTATCGTGACACCAGCCTTAGAGCCAGCCCAGCTAGCTGCACGTTTAGCACAGCATCAGAGTTGGAATGAGTCTTCACAGAATCACAGAACGGTTTGGGTGGGAAGGGACCTTTAAACACCATCCAGGCCAATCCCCCCACCATGGGCAAGGACACCTCCCACTAGACCAGGTTGTTCAGTGCCCCATTCAGCCTCACCTTGAACACTTCCAGGGATGAGGCATCCCCAACCTCTCTGGACAACCTGTTCTAGTGTCTCACCACCCTCAGAATAAAAAATTTCTTCCTTATGTCCAATCTAAACCTGCCCTCTTTCAGTTTAAAACTGTTGCCCTTTGCCCCGTCACTACAAACCCTGGTAAAAAGTCTTGGACTCTGTCTTTCTTATAAGCCCCCTTTACATATTCCAGCTGATGTAGCTGCCAAGCCACTCTCCGTGACGTTTGAGAAGTCATGGCAGTCAGGTGACATGCCCACAAAGGTAATTTCTCCATGAAGCAAGGACAGGAGAGTTAATATTGCCCTGCTTAGCACTGCATTTTTTCATATTCTTTTTCCCCTCAAGGGACTGTAGGAACAGAGCAAATATTAAGAATCTGAGGCCTCCTGTCAGCAAAACCAATCCTATCCTAACTGGAACTAGCACCGCCCTTTCCATCTAGCCCACTGACAAACTTGTCTGTACCACTCACACCCAGATAAACGCACGAGTGGCCACTGAACTGCATGGCCAGACCTCTACATCAAGCTGAGGTACCACTACTTGAGAGGCTGTTACTAAAATGCCCCAGCACCTGTATGCTGTATGTAACCAAGCCCCAGGTAGCACAACATAACGTGCATTCGGTCTTTTTGTCCCCCATGCTCCTACAAACACACCACAGCTCTGCGTCGTGCTACTGACTGACCCAAGTGGTGTGCCCGGCAGCTGCTTCCAGCTCAGCAAACCATACCCCAGGCAACTCAGGTCAGCTCTGTGTCTCCATCCCTGAACACGCAGTGGACACGCTCCTCCATGTTGTAATATACCGGCCCACAGCGCAGACGCGGCTCTTCCTGCTGGTACCAGAGCTCTTCGTTGAACTCTGGGAAGAAAAAGGCAATTTCTCTGCTGGCTGATGCCGGTGAATCTGTTAGAAAACAGATTAAAAGGAGATGAGAGATGTCATTATGGCATCACAAATAGGTGCTATGTTCCAAAGGGAAGGGTAGAAGCTGAATAGAAAAGTGCCAGGCTCAGGCATTAGTGGAGTTTGCAGAGGTGAGCAGACCATTAATTTTGACTCCCAGAATGGAAAGGAAGCAAAGGCAGATAAAGTACCATCACTCACACCTCCCTGAGCTCCCGCCTTTGCCCAACACTCAGCCAAGAAGGACAAGTCTACCTGAGCCATGAGTAGTATTCCTGGTGTCAGTGAGGCCATAAGATCCTCGGATGGAGTCTGGGACGGTGTTTCGGGCTCGGAATACTTTGGTGGGTCCCATCAGGGATCTCCAGAGAGGAACAGCATTCTCATGGGCCAAAATATAAGCCCACATGGGGCCACTGAGGAAAGGACCAGGGAAATGCAGAAGCAGGTAAGGTTACAAAAGAGCACAGCTCCTTCCTTCTTTATAAATAAAGCAAGTGCAAAGAAGCAAGGAAGCGCAACTGCCATGCAGTGCTCACTGGGAGGGGACACAGACCCACCATGACACTAGGTGCTGAGACCATCGCTCAGAAGCAGTGGCTGCATGACTGACCTCCTCTTAGGTGGTGGCACACCCGACCCTTGGGGATGCCACCCCGCCAAGTGCTACTGTTGTCACAGCACTGTTGGTTCCTGACACTTCTCCCCGACGGAGCCCAGAGCCTCCCACCTCGGTACACCACAAGCACGGCATCCCACGCCGTGGCGGGGCCCTCCACGTGCCCAGGGAAGCGAGCGTCCTCCCCGCGCCCAGCCCGGCTGCGGGCGCGGCAGGTACCTCGACATGAACTCCACCAGCCGCTGGTAGAAGAACCGGCCTGCGGGGAAAGAAAACCCGAGTCACAGAGTGCGGCCGCGGCCCCGGCCCCGGCCCCGGCCCCGGCCCGCCTACCCGCGTGCTCCCGGTAGAAGCGGCGGCTCTCCTCCCGCCCGCAGCGCAGCTTCTTGGCGCGCACGATGAGGAACCGGTTGCTGAGGATGGTTTCGTGCACGGCCTGCGGGCAGAGGCGCAGCGGCTGGGCGGGCGACGCGCACCGCCAGGCCGGGCCCGCCGACCAGGCCCCGGCCCAGGCGCAGCGGCGCGGCCCGCCCGGCCCTCACCTCCAGCACCAGCGGGTGGGCCACGGCGTCCGGCTTCAGCAGCGCCAGCGTCAGCTGCAGGGGCCGCCCGCAGCGACCCGCGGCCGCCATCGCGCCCGCCCGGGCGGCGTCGCGCCGGTGACGTAGGAGGCGGCGCGGTGTGACGTAAGCGGGGAGAGGCGTCGCTCATGTGACGCACAGGGGAAGGGCGGGGCAAAGCGCGCGGTGGAGCCGCGAGGCGGGGGCGGGGCCGGAAAGAGGCGGGGCCGGAGGCCGGGAGAGGCCGGGACCGGGGCCGGGGCGGGGCCTGCGGGAGGCGGGGCCGGGGCCGCGGCCGCGGCGCCCACCGTGTCGCGTAGCAGCGGGGACGCGGTGCCATGGCGGCGGCGGGGGATGTGGATGCGGATGCGGAGCAGGCCCGGGCCGAGGCCGCGGCCGGCGCCGAGGAGACCGTGAAGATCATCTGCCTGGGCGACAGCGCCGTGGGCAAGTCCAAGTGCGTGGCGGGGCGGGGCGGGGCGGGGGGCCCTGGCCGGGGGCCCCGCGGGTCACGGCGCTGCGCTGCTCTCTCCGCAGGCTGCTGGAGAGGTTCCTGCTCGACGGCTTGTATCCTTGTGCTGCGCCGCCTCCGGCCCCGCCTGTGCCCGGGCCTGCGCCCGGAGCGGGCGGCCCGGCCCGGGGAGGCCGCCCGGGGGAGCGGGGGCCAGCGGGGGGACGCGCTCCTCGGTCGGCTCCTTAACGCGGGCGCAGCCGCCCCCAGCAGCTCTCCACCTTCGCCCTGACGCTCTACAAGCACCGCGCTCGGGTGGACGGCCGGACGGTGCTCGTGGGTGAGTGGGGAGCCCGCCCGCGGGGCTGGGGCCGGGGCCGGGGAGGTGCCGGCGGGGTGTGCAGCGGTGCAGGGGCCCCAGCGCACGGGGAAGGTCCTTGCGGTCGGCGAGGCGGTGCCGAACAGTGGCTGGTAGGCTGGGGGATGGGAGAAGGAAGGGCTCACGGAGTGGTTGAGGCTGGCAGGGACCTCCGGAGGTCACCCTGTCTGACCCTACTCAAGCAGGGCCACCCAGAGCCAGTTGCCCAGGAGCATGTCCAGACGGCTTCTGAAGGTCTCCAAGGATGGAGACTCCACAACCTCTCTGGGTAAGCTGTGCCTGTGCTCAGTCACACTCACGGTGGGAAAAGTGTGTCCTGATGTTCAGAGGGAACCTCCTGTGTCTCAGTTTGTGCCCATCACCTCTGGTCCTGTCACCAGGCACCTCTGGAAGGAGCCTGGTTCTGTCTTCTTTGTACTCTTCCTTCAGGTATTGTGCACATTGGTGAGACCCCCCTGAGCCTTCTCTGGGCTCGGCTAAAGAGTCCCAGCCCTCCCAGCCTTTCGCACAGGAGAGATGCTCATGTCCTGTTGTCATCTTTGTGGCTCTGTTGGACTCTCTCCTGTACATCTCTCCTGGACTCAGGAGCCCAGAACTGGGCACAGTACTCCAGGTTTGGCCTCACCAGTGCTGAGTAGAGCCAAAGAAATACTTTGTCTGATGCAGCCCAGGATAGCATTCGCCTTCTCTGTGGCAAGAGCATGTTGCTGGCTCCTAGTCAGCTTTGTGTCAGCCAGGACCCTCAGGGCCTTTTCTGCTTTCCAGCTGGGTGGTCCACAGCATAAGCTGGTGCTGTGGGGTTGTTCCTGCCCAGGTGGAGGACTTTGCATTTTTCTTTGTTGAACTTCATGAGGTTCCTGTCAGCCCATTTCTCCAGCCTGTCCAGGTCTCTCTGGATGGCAGCACAAACCCCTGGTGTATCAGCAGCTTCTCCTAGTTTTGTGTCATCTGAAAGCTTGCTGAGGGTACGCTCTGCTCCATCATCCGGATCATTAATGAAGATGTTGAACAGGATTTGGCCTAGTATTGACCCCTGGGGCACACTGCTGGTTTATTGGTCTCCAACTAGACTTCACGCTGCGGATCACCACCCTCTTGGTGGCCACCTCACTGTCTGCTTATCCAGCCTGTACATCAACAGCTTCTCTATGACGCTCTTACAGGAGCTGAAGGCCTTGATGATATCCACTGCTCTCCCTGCATCTACCAGGCCAGATCACTCATCAGTTATTAGGCTCCTCAGCTATGGCAGGAACCTTTTACATTTGACTTTCAGGCCAGGGGATATCTAAGTCAAAGTTTATCTTAGTTTTTTTCAAGGAATTGAATACCTGTCAAAGTACTTGCTGCAAGGATCCTGATTCAGCTGCGTTAGTCACTGTCAGTTAAAGCACTTGTTGCTCACAATGCAGTGTCATGGTGGAACTAAGCTAAGACTGAAATTGTACTGTGAAGCTAAGCTAGCTGCCCATGAAAGCTGCAGTCCTTTTCCCTTATGTACCACCAGCGTTCACTTATAGGCTTAGTCCTGTCCATGGTCAAACCCATTCAGGAAGCAACCATGCGGACCGCAACAACCACTCATGAAGAAGTCAATGGGTTTCTACTCACCTGGCTTCCTAAAACATTTTGCCATGGAGGCTTACAGGCAGCAGTGCTGGTGAAAGGGGCAGGTGACAGGAGGAAGTGTAGAGAGTGGGCTTTTTCTTGCGAGCAAGGCATTATATCCATTCATCTGCGAAACTGTCCTCGGACTCCTTTACTCCGTCAATGTAGTAAATAAGTGAGAAGAAATATGCCATATGCTAATTACAGGACAGTCCACAGTAGGATTTAGCCGCCTGTCAGCACCAATTCCAAAAACCCATGCCATGGGTTACTTCAGTAGATCTGCTATTTCAGTTGCTGTTTTCTTAATACATTTTAACACGATCTTCCTATTACTAGTCAGTGTAAGCATAACCCATAGCTAAGCCTACGTAAGGAAAGGTCCTAGTTTTGCATGATCTTTTAGCCCTAGAATGTTTCCAATAGTGAGGTGACACCTGGTTTGTGACTCTGAGGAGATGGCCTGTATCAGAAACGGTGTGAGCAGCAGGAGTAGGGAGGTGATTGTGCCCCTGGACTCAGCACTCGTGAGACCGCACCTTGAGTCCTGTGTCCAGTTTTGGTCCCCACAGTACAAAAAGGACATTGAGGTGCTGGAGTGGCTACAGAGAAGGGCAACAAAGCAGAAAAGCTTTATCATTTAATATTGAAATTTGCTGAGTCTCCTGTGACACAATATTTAATCACTTATTTACTTAGCTGTGAGTACAAGGGTACTATGACTACTCCTCTGGCTACAATTAAGCACAAGCTTATGTGTGTTGCTGGCCTGGAAGCAGATTGGAATTCATAATTCCTTTTAGATTTCATAGACTTTTCCCAAATTCTGCAGTTTTTCAGGTGCCATCATCAGTAGCAGTAGAAGCTGTTTGTAGCCTTGTGCTAGGGAATGTGCCTGTGCAGAGGGACCATTTAAATCTAGTACCATAGGGACCCAGAGACTGTAATTTAGGATTCCTGTTTTGTAGGGTTTTAGAAGACTCCTATAGAAGACTACTAGTGTTTTCACTTATTTTTTTCAATATTTCAGTCAATAGCTGAAGTAACTTTATTAGTTAAGTGGATAATAATGAGTTTCATAATGAGTATAAAACTAGTGTTTTAGCCCTGATTCTTATTATGGCATATCTCCATCCTAGCCAGACCCATTACAATAACAAATCTCTGTATTATTTTGAGATGTCTCATCTTGTGAGAAAGTGACTACAAGATGTAGTGATGTTAACATGGAGTTTCCCCAGAGAATATACGTCCAGCCTCAGGTAATTGCTTTTTACCAGTAACATCACTTACATCTATAATGAAAGAGATTATGATGAGGGAAATTTATAAAATTTATCTTGAGGTCTAACTTCACCAAAAATGGATCTTACAGATAGGGGCTGGGAATGGCTACGCCAAGTCAAAAATAACAACAGTAATGATAATGGTAATCTCATAACATCTGATAATAACAAGCCAAACTAAACACCCATATAACACAATTAGCTAAATAAAATATCTCAGTCTCCAAACAGACAACCAATCTGCTAATTAAACAACATACCCATAATGATATGACTTGACTCCAGAAACAGAAAAAGTGAAAGAATAGAAAAATTGGAAGGTATATTGACATGTTTTGCTTGCAATGAAGCGTTGCTAAAAAAAAAGACACAATTATCTCACATTTAGAGAATTAATATTAACAAATGCAGGGTTTTTTTTGGCGAAATAGTCAGACGATTTAACTTCACTTATTCTTCTGTGGAAAAGGAAACAAATGAACCTGGCATGCACAGGATTAAACCTAATTCTTCCCAAACTTTTCACATTCTATTCTGTTAAATTTTTTGTGTAAAAACAAGAAAGAGTCTTTCTCTTTCAAGTTTTTGCTATCTCATTGGCTTCTTTGATACAACAAAATGTTTCTGATTTTGAATCACATCGAATGAAGGAAATGCAATATGTTTCAGTTACAGTTGGGCTAATCTCTCTGCCAAATTTACTGGTCTGTATAAAGCTCTAATAAGACCCGTGTAATGAAATTGATAAAATTAGATGTCTTTGGCAGAGTTTCTCACATCAGAATTATAAGTTTAGATAACAAAACTAGTTTAAAGAATGGACTTTGCCAATCCCTACTTTATAATAACATAAATGCCACCAAGAGTCAGATATATGACAGCATTATGAAAACACAGCAAATGGGAAACCAAGAGGGTCCATTTCAATACTAGATTTATAAATTCAAGCATATGAGAGCAAGCTATGTAGCTGGCACTAGGGAATGATGCACATTAGGTAGAAGAAAAAGAAGGAAAGAAGAAAGAAGGGGAGGGGAGGGGAGGAGAAGGGATCATCATGATGTTTCTGATGACAAAGCATCTGCCTCGCTGACGTAACAGTGTCTAAAGGTTGCTCCTGCACCTTTAGCAACATGGGTATTTTACAGTCATGTTATGTTGATGGGGAGGCTGTCCTATCATATAATCCTTTTGGGTGCCTGTCTCCTAAAATGGTAGTATCGTTCTTTGACTGAAAATACTACCTTTCTGTCTTCTTACTAGGAAGATGACCTACCCAGTGGTTTGGCCTATTGTGGCAGTTCAGAAGTATGAAATGTAAAGCACTTATAGTCTTTACTGACCTTTACTTGGACAACACTATGACATATTGCAGGAAATAGGAAATGTGTGATAATTGAAAAGAGAGTAAAAATAGAAGAGATCTTCGTTGAAGAAAAAGACACAGTCTAGAAAACAAAGAATTTTTTCTACTGTAGCTTAAGAAAGATGAGGTGAGGAAATAATTGAGAGTTGCTTGATATTATTGATACAGATGTTTCCTGAGTTTCAGGAATTAGTTTTCTAACACCAGATATTACAGTAGAATGGCAAAAAACATCCTCAGTAAGTTTCATGGACACTTCTGACAGAATTAAAATATGGGATGGTCATCATTCCTGTTTTCATTTTAACTTCTCGTGGTGGCATTGATATCTAGACCCTTATGTCCTAGGCATTCTGACCAATTCTCTTTGCCCCATCCCTGTATCCATCCCCAGATCAGACTTTTGCAGACAGAGGTTCAATTTTGGCAGTCAGAAACACTTAGATTCAGTTTCAGATATTGTGGAAATTTTAGTTTGGCAAAGAAAACCGAATCCTACACTTGCCATGCAATGAAGGAGCAAACTGTTTTCAAACATTTTATTTTAAAATGTAAATGTTGTTGCAATTTAAAATATTATACATACAGCATCTTAAACATTCTTCTAACAAAATCTTTTAATTTCACTTTAAAATTTTATGTAAAGCTTGTCAGTTGTTGGGCTCTGCATTTTCCACACATAGCTTTCATTAACTCTGTTAAAAAGAAACATAAAAAATGAAGAAAAATGAGAACAAAAATGGAGAAGAAAATCCCAATAAATCTTCTTCATGTGTTACTCTTTCTCAGACGTCCACTTTTAATTTTATGATTTTTGTTAGTTATAGTCTTTCTTAGCATGTGTACAATAGAGTAAAGTTTTTATACTGCCTGTGTGCATTTTTTTTCATTAGAGGGATAGAGGAGAGTATAAAAAGAGGAAAAAGA
>JAVSBS010021843.1:5170-15742 GCA_033124195.1 Coracias cyanogaster
GAGATGCTGGGACAGAGGTTGGACTTGATGACCCTGGAGGTCCTTTCCAACCATAATGATTCTGTGATTCTGTGAAAGGACATGTGGCTTGGGTCCTAACTGAACAAAGGAAGGTTTTGAAAAATGTAGATCTGTTTGAGGCCAAGTGAGTAAATAATTGATCAAAGCCACATCCTTAGTGGAACAGGAATGCTATGATTAGGAAATACATTTCCAAAACTGTCACCTTAGTACCTTCAGGAACCTAACTTTGAAAAGCTGAACGGATCACATCCGACCATAACACAGGTATGTGCAAATCATTTTACATCGAAGTTAAACCCACTACAGCAGCTACCCTAACTGTTCAATTATCCATTTTGTGCCTGTAAATATTACTGTGCAACTTTATGCATATTATTCCGAGAAGCTCAAGCGTCTGCTTAAGAAAAGACGGCTTCATAGCGTCAGTAAAGACTTTTGTGGTGTTTGTCAAGGGAACATTTGCTATTTCTAGGATGTGATTGAGTGAAATTCTTCTCTTGTCATAGACTACTGTATTACAGTGCCTTGAAAGAAAAAAATCTTGAAATAATGCAGCTTCTTTAGGTTACTCCATCTTAAAAATGAAGCTTCTCACACCCCTCTCCTTGAATAAAAAGCAAAATCAGAGGAATTTAAGTAAACCTCCATATGACTTTAACTGTAGCAAAATCAATTTAACAACATTAGTCCTGCTATGTCCAAAACTCCTTTTACAACCTTCTCAGGTCAGTTTTTCACTGCATGCACCCTCTGTGCTCTCTCTCCGTACGCCGCACTCTGCTTTTGTGCAACATCAAACAGCACGGGTCCCCACTTTCAGCTGAAACTTCACACAAATTTCATACGAATGAAAGAAAATATTTTAGCAGTTTAAGCTGGTTATTGTTTCTTCTGCTTCAGCTAACATTCCTGCTTACTTTGGATGGGTGATTGGTCTATAGTCTCTGGTTACAAATTCTTACGCTACTTAGATAAAATGCAAAGGAAAGTTTTTTTAAAAAAAAAAGTTTGGGCATGTACTGTGTGAAAATACTTTCCCAAACTGTTTTGAAAACCGTGGGTCAAATTCTGGCGTCACTATTACTGATAATTTTAAAATACCTCTGATGCACAAGGTTGGCGTCAACCATTCCAGCTGTGGATTAGTCAGTCTTCAGCACAAACGGTACCATTTTGACATACTTTGTGTTACCTTAATTGTGACATCTTGAATGAGGCCATTGCTGTTTAGAAACGTTTCTTTTGTGTTTGAAAGATACTTGTAGAAATTCACAACTAACGGGACACATGAGGAAACTATTGTATTTGACAAGCTGTTCTTTTGTCCTTTTTGAGGATGGAGTTACCTTGGGTACTTTGTCAGAATCTCTTAAATTACATGTGTCAAGGTGGCATATGTTCTCTTAGTGTCACTTTGTTCAAAACTGTACATCAAGTTTCTTGTGCTTCTTAATGATTTTCAGCAGTATTTTACAGTGTAGAAGAACAGTGTAGCTTTCTGATTCTTCAACTGTCTCCAGTGTCCTGTAAATGACATCTGAAGGATGGAAAGAGTGTCAGCTCTTCTATCACCACAATATTTGGATTCCTACTCGCATATTCAAACAAATTTTGAGAGATTGAATTTAAACCAAGCCTGAGTACTTGTGGTTTTCTTAGCCCACAGCCAACTTCCCAGACTTTAAGTTTGCAGAAGTCATCAGAACATTAATAATTCTTCTTCCCTGAACCACAGATACTCCTTTCCCATTTATTCGTCTTCCTGTAAACATATTTTTTGCTTCAACACAAAGCAGTTGCATCCTACGCCTCTAATCAGCCTGACCGCAGTACTTCAAACCTCCTTTAATCAGAACTACAGTGTCCAAATGATTCCTATATGCAGCTACCACAAGTCTGTACTCACAGGAGCTTCTTTGCCTTTTTAAGATGCTGTGGGGAAGCCTGCATTTTTCACACATCCCTTCCTATTTAGCAGTGAATAATTTACAAATTTAACCTTCAAAGATACCTAAGACTTAGAAACAATGGACACAGATGAAGCATGACAGAAGTAGCTCATTCTGGCATGACACTGTCTACATCGTGTCCCCATTTAAACATGATGCCCAGGTTTAAAACGTTCCCCTACTTCCTCTGCCCAGAAGGATCCAAATCTGGGGTAGCATGTCTGATTCCAGCATCTCTAAAAGCATCTGCTTTTTTTTTTGTATTTGCTTGGTTTAGGTTACAGAGAAATTCTTCCCACCTTGATGCTTTCCCAGTCCTCTACTTACCTTACCTCCTTTCTTACAGTTTGTTTTTCTCCTCATTGAGACTCCAGTGGGTTTTGTGAACAGGGCTACAGACATGCGGATTTAAACACAGAAGTACTTGGGAGTGGAAGCAACATCACAAAGAGATGATTGTAAAGATACCAGTATTTCAAGCAAGACTTTTTTGTCCTTTTTTTTTCCTTTTTTCTTTTTCCCCTACAGTAGACCCTGTAAGACAAGTGTCCCCTTTCTCCCTCATCCAGCCTGTTCCTGTGCTGCTCTCGCTCTTGACATTACTGCAAGTCTCATGACTCAAAGACGCAGTTCCCGAAGAGAAATGCCCAAATGAGAATGTCATGACCAGTTGACCACAAATGCTACCATTATTCATCGTTAGGCTGAATTATTCCTGCCCACCATGGATCACATCATTATGCAAAAGCATGAGCTAAGAATATGGGGAAAGACTGGCAAAAGGCCTCTTTAAGAAGCATGCCAAATTTCACTGATTCATTTAATGAACAAAGCATGTCTAGCGAGGTAATCTTCATATATTCCAAGTACTTCAATGCTAAAAAGAGTCCAGGTGTTATATCTGAATTTCAGTGCACACATTTCCCTGACTTATGCTTTCAAAAGGAAGGACTAGATATTATAACGACAACAACAACAACAAGAAAAAAGGAGATTCAGCTCTGTTTTTTCCATAGCTTCACCCACCACTGCAGTAATTTCTCTTGGCAGTGACATTTTAAAAGCTGCAAGAAAAGACCAGAAACAAGGTGGACTTTCAGATTTTTAAATTTTTTTTTTTTTAAATCTTGAATGTTGTCCGCCTCGTATTTAGAGGGAATATTTCATCTTTGTCAATCAATTTCTTTTTTTCTAGGACCTATACAGGGAAGTAAGATTATAATTCAGAAAAAAAAAATATGTACACTAACAAAAGACATGAAGAAAAACCTCCCTCAAGGGAAGACTTCGTTTCAATTAGAGAGGAGACTAATCAAAGAGAAGATGACAGCAATTCATTTTCAGGGCACCACCACATGAAGACCCAGTTAGCAACGGCACACGTACGTGACAACAAGCCATGCACGGCTGGAAAATGCTGGAGCTGGACTCACATGGTATTGCAGCTCAGTGATTTCATGGTGATGACCTCACCCTGCTGCCTGGGATCGTGTAGCAGGGGTGGATAATTGCGGTTGGCTTTGGCACACATGCACGATTGGGAATCTTGCAGGACTGTCATCACCCTGGTATTACCATTCCTGACACATCTGAGGGCAAGCAGAGGCGTCACAAAGGGGGACAGCAAGGCGCAAAGAGGCCACAGCTTGAGACATGTCTGTGCTGCACCCGTATGAGCAGCACCAGAGGGTGCTGAGATAAAGGAGTTACACGCACCTGGTTTCTCACAGAAGTACACGATTTGAAATGAAGCCGTCAGGGATCCCAGTTATAAGCATGACTATGAGCACCTTGGAGGTGACTTCAAACTGACCAAGCACAAAGCCTCCTGAGAACACCAGTTTGCTTTGCCAAGGAACAGCACAAGCTTCGCTTCTCCTGTTTCTGCCCCTGCGGCCTGTGTCCTTGACCTGTCCCCTATGGGAAGAGGCACAGCGTGGGGCTGAGGTGGGGAAACAGGCAGCGGGGAGGCAGCGGCAGCCACAGCTGCCCAGCCAGCCTGGGGCTTCACCTTGCCCTGGAGCTCTATCTCCCCTCAGCAAGTTGTTAAACAACTTCCCAACAGCAGCCAGCCCCTCTCAGGGGCCAAATCTCAGTGTGTTATTGCACATTTATGCAAGGCAGGACCCCAGTTTGAAAGTATTTTTATGTAGTAAAAGGCATCTTTATAGCACCTTGAGGTTAAGTACATGTAGTTTCAGACAAATACCACCTCCTAAAGAAATGGCTTAATGCTTAAAACACCTTGATGCTACGGCATACTGTCTGTAGGCCCCACAGGTTGCTCGGAAAGCAGAAGGAAGATAAACAAATGTATAGCAAAGATTTTATGATATATGGACATATTAGTCCATCTTACCTACCAGCTAGTTTGGATTGATTCAGTAACCTAAGGAAAGTGGTAGCAGGAGGTACAAAGAGGAAGAAGAGCCTTGAAAGGTCCGCTGACTTGGTGCTGAGATCTGTAGTCCTCCAGTCATGTTAACCTTTTGCTAGTCAAACACTGCCATGCCCACAACAAAGAAACCGCTCCTCTTTACAGCGGCTGTAAATGTGATTTACCTCCTTTCTCTGAAGGTGTGTTCAGGGGGCCGGGGGGCTCTCCTGGCTGCACTGAGTCCTCAGCACACACAGCGGGGTCTGGGAGGTGGGGGTCCAAAAGCAATAGCTGCTCTCCCTAAGCTAGGCACTGCAGAACTGTTGTGCACGCTGTGAAGGCAGGCTGCCTACACAGGGAAATGAATGTTTTAGGATAGCGAAAGGCCACGCTGTTAGGAGGTTGTCTGAAGGCCACCTGCAGGTCTAATAAATGCGGGACTTAAGGAGAGATGGAAGAAGTTGCTTATGCCAAAGGAAAGGAAAAATGTCTTTTGGAGAAAAAAAACCAACCCTCCTCCCATCCCATTTCTCTTTTACCTTCCTGTTCTGCTGCAAAGAAAAAGCTTCACCTTAGGGAATTCTGCTATAAGATTCCTAGCAGGAAGGGAAGGACAAGTACAGGGGAATTCCATTTACCTCAGAAGCTGGATTTTGTTTTATATCATTTCTCCTTAGGCTGATTTTTTTTTTTTCCTAAGCCTTTGAATTTTTTTTTTTAAATAAATGTTACAGGAAAAAATACAGAAATCACGTCCAGGTTCAATTCTTACGTCACAACTCTCCACCCCTGTGCTTTATGCTCTTCTCCTCCAGGACTCCTCCGTACCACCCTCCTGAGACCTGAGGTGAGGAGATAAGAAATGACCTAAACACCTCCTACTAATATTGCAGCAATTATTAATTTCCACCGTTATTCTGAGATGAAAAAAAAGCAAAATTTTCAAACTACAGCACAACAGTAATATTTGGGAGCAGGATAAAACAGGGGATTTTTCACATTTTCCTGGTCATTTTCCCACTCTGTGCAATTTGTTTCCTCTTTCCCTCAGCAGCAAGCCACCATCCATCCCTCTTCTCACTACCTCTGTCATAGGAGAGCTTGCAAAAGACCGGAGGGCAGCACAGGGCAGATGTCAGCGCTTGGCCTCTGTCTGTAGCCAAGCACAATGTGTGAATGAGGTTTGGTGCCCGTTTCCATGGCAATGCAATCACACAGTAAATGCACACCCCGCACAGGGGTATTTTCACAGAGGTATGAGAAGCAACAGAGCTAAGCTTAGGACATATAGCTAAGCTTAGAGTGCATAAGGAGTTGCCATCACCACGCAACAGCAGAGTATTTCTCTTAACCTTTTCCTGTGACTACCTCTTTTTTTTTCCTGCAGCAATCTGTCCCTTCTATGGAAGCATCAAAGAGCACCGGTTTCAACAGCTCCTACATATATGTGGATGTATAGAGTGTAGTTGTACATACATGCAGACAAGAGAGACCACGCCACCTATATATGGTCAAACAGTATTTCCAGTGACCCCTCTTTACCCTCTTATGTCTGAGAGAGTTTCTTAAGGGCTTTCCTCAGAACCACAAAGCCGAAGCTTTAATTCCTGACCTATTTCCAAAGCTCAGCGAAAGCCAGCACAGATGTATGTTCACCACAGAAACATCCTGTGATTTTGTAAAGCAATTTAAAGGAGAAGAAAAAAAATAAAAAACCTGAACTTGCAAAGCTAAGCATTCTGAAAGAACTTAGATCAAAAAAAGTCATTAGGAAAAAAAATTGTTATCGTTTGTTTCCATGTTTTCCTTTTTAAAAGAAAGTGATTTTCATCAGACGGAAGTGCCTAAAGGTTTGAACAAAAATCTAAGGGTTTCAAACCTCTAGCATGGGTGTAGCATCTGATAGCTAACAGTTTCCTAAGCTCGTGGAAGGGCAGAAAACCCACATTGCATAGGATATCCCTCATCTCTACCACCTTCCTGCCTCACTCCTGTTGAGGTCTAACCATGCTCCTCAGATGGGAGGAGAAGACAGGGCTGCTCTCGGTGCAGCTGGACACACCCCTTGGAAACAAGCACGGGTTTCTAAATTTAGGGCGTGCAGTATTTTGTGCAGAACTTGCGAACTTATATGCTGCACAGCAAGTCACCCTTCTCCTGGTCCCCTTTTCAGGCTGGCCATTGAAGCCTCCTCCAGAATCAGGCAAAGAATTTATTTCATTTTCATTTTCGCAAGTCATAAAAGATTTACCTGTCTTGCCAATATTGGACTGTAAAGATCCTTTGCCAGAGTGGAATGTCTTACTCAACCCTGCAACCTATAAACATACTTTTCAGGGCTTTTTAGCACTCTCCTATAGGTCTTCCACAAATGCCAGACATCAAAGCCTAATGTTGCCTGACGAGCCATAATTGACACAATGACAGCCAAGTATCTGATATCATCATATAATCTTTTTTTAAGCAGTGCAGCAACCTTTCCAGCTATCCACACTTCCTTTAAACATTTCACTTTAAATGCAATGAAATGAACTTTAAAATTGGCAGTTTAGCATAATGAAGCATTCACAAGAGCCCTAATGTTTTTTTCTCATTTTGCTCCTAATCGGCACCCATAATTTGCCCTTAATTCAGATTATCAACATGCCACTACTACCAAGGGGAGAAAATTTCATTGATTATAAAAGAGAAGATTAAAAATACTGCTCAAAATGTAGCGGGTAAAATATAAGCACACAAAACACTCTCCTGGCTAAAATTTCACACCTGGGGGGAGAAAGGGGACATGAATGTACGGAAAGCTTCCAAAAACCTTCCTCTCTTCCTTTCACATACTGTATGCCAAACCCTAAAGAAACATTCCCATTTGGGAGTGGGGGGGGGGAAGTAAACCACATGCTTTCCATAAATAGCACTCTCCTCCCTTAAATAAACCTTGTGCACTCAGCCTGCGACTATGTTACAGTTTAAATATTTTGCTAACCTTACGCTATATTCTCAGGAAAGCAAAAAGCAACACTGAGAAACATCTGCCCCCAAACAAGTTATATGCGGCTGTGCTTAAAAGGCGGCATTTCATCTGTTTTTAGAAAAAGGAGTGCCCTCGCTAGGAATGCGGCCTGATTCATCCTAGGTCATCTGGAATGGCTCGGCTCAAAGGTCCGGCGATTTATCCACAGCTAAGGAACTGCCCGGCCACACTGCCATTAAAGTGCAGGGGTAAGCCAGCTTCATAAGGGACAGAGAGAACAGCATCCAAAGAAACGGTCTTATTGGGGTTTTTAAATGAGAAATCATCTGAGCAAGCCACTATCTGAGGAAAGAGGAGGAGGTTTCTTTGTATGGGTTATACTATTTAATTTATTAAGGCACATACCAGAAGCAATTTGAGACACAGCTCGACTAAAATGACAGGCTGGCCCAGAGCCCCTCACCAGCCTCAGCTGGGTCACGTCTGGGGAAACATGGGCATCGTGAAAGGCTGTGTTCTGCTACGGAAAAAGCAGACATCTTCTCCCATGACGCTCATGATACCCTCAAGCACAGCGCGGAGAAAAGACCAAAGGATGTCAATAAGAAATCAGCCCTCCTCTGACTCCCGAAAGTGAGTGAATGTATGCACACAGGGACAGGTGCATGTATGGACAGGCCACACCAGAGCCTGGATGTCACACATATGTGTGTGTACATAGATCTTCCTCCACCCTCTGGTCAACAAAACATCAGCCTTGCTTTTAAAACCTTAGCAGTGGGGAAATTAAAGTAGGGCAATGGGGAGATTACAAGGGCAACTACACTGAGCTTTGTCATTCAGTGTATGAATTCTGGGTTGCAAAAAGGAGACTGTGGATGATGCAGTGGGAAAAGGCTGAAGCAGAGATAAACAGATAGGTCACAAAAAAAAAAAAAAAGGAAAAAACCAGCATCTCTGAATTACTAAATTCAAATAGTAGAAATTGTCATTGTCTCATATGTCTGTATCACAATCACCACTACTGACAATCACGCTTGCTTAAAAAAGTTGTGGTGTTTCAAATAATTCTCTCAACTCCTTATTTGCATCGGAGGAGGGTTCAGGTGTATAATACACAGAGCTTGCGCCATCAGTATTTTCATCCCCCAAAGAATGGCTAGAAAGTTAGTACCAAAAAAAAATAAAAGCTAGGAGTCATGGCTGACCATATTATAACAGAAATGGAACTTTTAATTTAATAAAATGTAAAGAAAGTACAGAATGCAGATGCGAAAACCACCACCCCCCCAGTGACCTGACTCTCCCTGGGCTATCTCAGATTTCTAAAATCCAGCAGCCTGCCTGGGCTCCCACCAAATTTCTCTTCGTGGGTTACACAGAGCAAGAACAACAATTTTCACTTTGCTCTAGAAATGTTTCAAGTGGGGTCACAAAGGATGTCGCTACCCTCCTACCTTCTTTCACCAATATCCCCCCAAAAGAGGGGATGGAAATTTATAACATCACCTAACAGATTAGCTATTTAGAGACCAGGAATGTGTTGACTTCGCTGGAGCTGACAGGGATCTGAGCTCACACTTTGCATTTCCAGCCAGAGGTCTACACTGGTACCTGCTGGGGCTGCAAAAATCCTGTATTCTTGGGTTCCTCATGCAAAGTCTCTGATTGTTCCCTGTGAAATGACCTGAGTCTTCCTTAAAAAAAAAAAAAAAAAAAATTATAAAAATCAACGTTTCTCTGTGCTCTTGATATATGCTGCTAAGGCAGACCCACCAACAGACCCAGAAGGGCACACTGCAAGTCAAATTCTTTGCGCATTTTAATTACAGTTTACACAAAATGAAAGACAGGTTAATAAACTCAGTTCATAAAAAATTAATAAGAAATGGCATTTTTGTACAGAAGATCAGGGGACTTAGCCTCCGGAGGGCTGCTCAGAGAAATATATTACATGCAAAAGTCACTTATAGTCCTCAGCCAGGAAAGAGAAGGGAGCAAAAGGGGCAGGAGATGAAGAAAGGAACGAGGGATTTTATTTAATAAAAACTTTTTAAAGAGAAGTGTTTCTCATTAAGCTGATCCCTCTATACCAGAGCAGCAGATTCAAAAGGTTTCCTCCCATGTGATGTTTTTCAAGACCATCAAATGCATGCAATCCCACAGCCACAGGAAGCAGAAGAAAACTATTTTGAGCAGTGAAGCTGGAAAGGCAGACAATAGTTGCCACCTCCAGATAGTGAGAAAGCGGCTTTCCCGGGGGAGCCGTGGCCACCCATATTTAATGTGGGTAAGTGAGAACATGCTCGGCTCTGGCCAATAGACCCACTACTGCAGCTGCTCGCTGGAAGCACTGGGTGGCCCTTCACTTCAGCCACCCTCAATGCTTTTAAATGGAAAACATGAGCGCAGAGATCTGGGTGGTGTTCTGAGCGTAAGGGCTTGAAAAAGAGGGGGAGGTGGGGTTGTCCCCTGCCAAACACTGAGTCACAGCCCTGTGCCAGGGAATTCCACGTGGAGCACCCTACACAGAGATGCTGAGCTGGGCTGTGCATCAAGGAAACCTCACCCTGAACCTGCCGGTAACGCCACCAAAATTACCTGAGCGTAACATATGCTTTAGCTAAACCTTCCTTACATCATGTTTTGGCTATCTCATATATGACACTAGTGTTTTCAGTAAGCAGAAAGCATGAGAAAGGTGCTGCATAGCAGAGCTTGCTCCACACTCCTCCTCGCCCCATCTTCATAGCTCCATGTCCAGAGTTACACCTCGCAGCTCCCCGCCTGTCCCTTGGCTGTGGCTCTTATTCCTCATACTAAATTTACTTCTGAATGTGCAGTGGGGAGTATTAACACATTATTTGGTCTATGATTAAACAGGGTTGGTTTTTTTCACCCCCCCCCCCGCCAAACAGGGTGAAAGGGAAATTATAAAGTTCCATTCAGAAGAATATCATTTCCAAGTTAGACACCGTCGGTTTTTAAAAAAACCCTACAAGGTTCTAATTTATTAAATGAATAGCTGCTGTCTTTGTAATTTTGCCATACTTATTCCATTACTGTCTGACACTTCCTATTGTCACTGCTTGAATTTTTAAACACTTCCGCATGACTAGTGCTAATCTCCACATTTCATGGAGGGTTGGTAATAAAAGGAGAGACACGCATGGGTGTATAAGAACGATTATAGCTAAACACGTACTCTAAAGCCCACTCTTAACATCTCTCAATTTCTAGCACTTCTCCCT
>JAVSBS010021843.1:24346-44899 GCA_033124195.1 Coracias cyanogaster
GGGGGGAGTTTTGCTTTTACTTTTAAGTTTGGCTTGTTGCTTATTTAAATAATTCTCAGGTATTCATGTTCCTGTACTCACCAGTGCCTACTTGTACTCTTTGGTGAGGAAGAGGTATTGCACTAAATCTCGGAGGAGATAATCTTTAGAGTTATCTTAGGCTGAAAAATGAATTTAATAGACAAGCAGAACAAGTGCTACGCTCCTTGGATGATTTACAAATAACCTGCAGAAATGCAGAAAAGTACATTACAGCTAGGATCGACAAAGCATGTCGGGGAGATGGAGATAACGGGGACATGGAGATAAGGGGGGCAAAGAAAAGGGGAATGTAGAGAAGGGGGAGCATGGCCACTGTGGTCTCCTTCATGAGGATTTCCCAAAAGCAGCTTTGGGAAGGCCCAGTTTGGGAGCTGAAGCCAGCGTGCTGATGAGGAATGCTCACGTGGAATGAAGCTGTGCTAATCGTAAGGCTGTGAAATACGTACTGCCCAGCTGGAAGCGGAAATCAGAGCACCACGTTAGCTGACTTGAGTGCAAAGAGAAAAATCCTAGGTACAGTTCTGAAAATTGCCTGAGAATTTCACATTGTGCAATCACTAATATTTGCTAAAACTGGTACTCTTAAAATATGTCATTTAAATAAATTACCCCGACACTGTCTTAGGGCTCTACTGATAATTACAGAAACATTCCAGAATTTTTCCAAAGGCCATTTTGACGAAATACTAAGATTTTTTTCTGTTGGCCTTTTGCAATCGTACTACAGCCACGATTACAATCTGCATATCATCACAACTTCACATTCAGGCAAACCAAAATCGGAACCAAAGGTTTTGTACATAAGAACATACTCATTAAAAAGACTTCTTTCCAAAACATACGAGAGAAAAATGTTGACAGCTTTTCTATGGCATCAGAAACACTCGCACCAATACTTCCCAAGAACAGCATAATGGCTAACAAATGCAACTGCCAGCTACAATCATAAGCATATGATGTCAGTCATAGAAGTATGACCTCAAAGTACATGCTACATATGTAGTTACTTTAAATTAGCTGACATTAAGGACAGATTCCAGGGCTGAGGAAACTAATCTAGTTTTAAAGAGTTGCAACACTGCCCCAGAAGCTGTTTTGATTCTTACCACGGGGATGCTAGATAAGTTCTAATCTCACCATCAATTACGAAAGATTCTTATGACAACCTTGATTTTTCAAAATTAGGTTATCTTCCAGCCCGTGGACATTTTCCTATTGCATTCTGGGTTAATTCACGTGTACAGCTCACTTCTGTCAGAATGACAAAAGACAATTGATTTTGTTTCATGGTGTATTCTTATCAATGCTCTCCTCTGCTCTTAGCCAGTCTTTGACTGATAGGGTGTTAGAGGAGAGGTCCATTAATTGATTTGTAAATAATTACAGCTAAGTCTTCACTTTTGACTAGCTATCGATAAAAGGCCTATCCTTTTTTCACTGGTGAATGCTTTCAAATCAGCTTCAGTGTCCAACTTTCAGCCACAAAATTCATTAAAATCATTAGGTACTTTTAGAGTAGCACCCACTGGTGATGGCAGAGGTAAGAGTGTGTCAGCATTTCTCTTATACCACTTATGAGGATGGATTAGAGAGAAGGAAAATAAACAAATAACACGCCTGGAAAAAAAAAACCAAAGGCAAATCAATCATTTCTTAAAGTGTTATTTAATTTTCAGACCTGGTGGAATTTCATCAGGTGTACAGAGGAAAAAAGAACCTTAGGTACTTGGTACACGTGTTCCCACACATGTAAAGGCTAAGGGTTCATTATCTGTGTACACACATGTACACAGGTAGTCTATCCAACCCATGTTGTCTGCAATTTTTGAACGTGCTGACTAAATTCAAACATATTTGACAGAGAACTTAGAGTCCCAAGTTCCTACAGGTTTTGTGAAAATATGCAGGGAGTCCTACTTAGTGCCTGGATGGAGCAGAATGAGCTCCACAGCATTAGACACTTGAAAATTACACTCATATGGCGGAAAGAAGATAGCCAAGGAGGCTAGAAAGCAGACAAACACACCCAACCTGCTTTAGGTCCCCAAGTGAGGGACAAAAGCAGCAGTCAGAACTCATGAATCAATCAGCATCTGTTCTCAGAAACCCAGGTTTCACTGGTTTTACTGGTTCTGGGTTTAAGGTTCCCATCTTCTTAGCATCTCACGCAGAACAGAAAACCCTGCACATAAATTTTAGTTTTCAGAGAAAAGTACAAACTCAAGTCTGAACAGCCTTTCATAGGCTGTTAATATGTTGAGATGTAATATGAACATTTCTACTCAAAGCAGAAATACCATTAATCCACGCAACTGCATCATATTTTGAGGCCACGTTTTAAGTGGCCAGCAGAAGGCAAGGCGAGTTATATTTAATTCCTCGTACATAATGCAAACAAACAAGGTACAGAGTCATGCTGGAGAACTGCCTGTTCAGCATTATAAAATAATTGACCAGAAAGCCTTCTTTATTGCTGCTTTCCAGTGATAGCCACCTGCTTCACTTTAACAAGCACATAAGCTTCCCACCGAGCTCAACAGAAGAGAAAGATACTCCTACAACAACTATGCAACAATTTATTGTATTATTTTTGCTATTAACATCTGCTCCTCTTGCCAATCCGTGCTTTATACCCGACATATCAATGAGCCTCTCGATTCCCCCTCCTTTCACTAGCAGCTTTGCAGGAGATTAAGCTTCAATACACCTAACTAAAAAGGTGTGTGTCTGCACAGCAGCAGGTCCATGCACAAAACACAGAAATCGCGAAGGTTTGTTGGTTACAGTCTCTGTCCTGGGATACTTCACATTAAATGCCTAGCCAGTGTATGTTGAGCACCCACAGGTTGAACCATTTCAGTTATATCCCAGCTTGCTCATAGGGTAAAGGTGTGAGTCACCACCACAGCACACTTGCCCTATGCCTTTTAAACAGGAATTTGTTAAGAAAAGAGGCAAAAATCTGCCTCATACACATAGCAGAAAGAGCTTGAGAGTATAAAGGTTCTCAGTCTTGTGGATCCAGGTGAGGCCATCATCCAAGACAGCAAAATTATGGCTTTATGGGGAGAGACACTTCTCCAGGTTTCCTGAAAATGGTCGGGTCTCCTCATCCAGCCCATACTTGATCAGCTGCAGTGGTACCTATGAACACCATCCTGCTACTAAGAGAAAAGCCACAAAAGACAGAGAAGCCGAGGACACAGGAAGCAGCCAGAAGGTTACATCCTGGCCAGATTGCATGGTCCTTGCACCCTTGCCCCACAGCAGTTGCAGGGTTGCCTCAGCAAGATTTGGGAAATTGTCTCATGTGTTAAGTAGCTTTATTCCACCTGAAACATGAATAATCTGCTGGTCAGTCCCATCTGACATCACCTATGCACAAGGGGAAGGTTTTCTAAGGAATACTTTGTCAGGGACAGCAGTATCACCTGCTGCCCATGAAGCAAATGAACCTCACATCTAAGGTGTTTTGTCCTAGGCCCAGTCACAACATAATTCTTAGGTATCATTAAAGACTTTGTGAGAGACCCAAATGTAACTTAGAAAAGCACTTTGGCAAAGGAAGAAAAGCAGGCAACATTTTCAATTAAAACCTCTCTAACCTACGAATCTGTCTTTAAGCCACTGAGAGAAGCCTTTAAAATCTGACAATCACTTAATAATATTTCACACTCACTGTTCAATGTGAACCTCAGCTACAGCTTTCGCAAACTGTGGCACTGCTCTCATTCCAGATGGCATGCCAAATAATTTATAAACAACAAAGTTCAGCAGGTTTAGAGCAGCTGTTCAATTCCAGCGCTTTGGCCACCCACTTCAACAGAACTGAGAGCTTTCAATCAGCTCCTGCCTCTCACAGGGCCTTCGAACAGCACCGGAGCATGTGTTCAATATGCTTGCAGAAAGTAGCTGGCCAAGTAGGGAGGGTTAGTCATCCAGGCAACGCTGTAGCACACCTCCAGCATGCTCACCCTGCCTTTTCCTTTTTCTCTTTTTTTTTTAGTACATGAACCTGGGTGAGAACAAGCAGTAAGATGTTGCAGGGTTTTAAAAGCACCTTTGTTAAAAAGCACAGTTCCTACAAAACAATTCCAGTTTGCTGTAGCTCAAATGCAGAAGAAAATCTTCCCAGCAGGATCATACCGCAAATGCAAATATAACGTCTCTTGGGGTCAGAAAGGTTCTTTTTACTGTTGTACCTAAACGTATGCTAAGTGTTCTAAGAAACAGAGTATGTTAAAAATGGCCTTCTCTATACTTGACAGATATCCACTGCTATTTCTGTTTCTTCCTCTCCTCTTTTCTTCCTGGTGCTTGCTTTGGCTCTACTTTTCTTGTGTCGCTTCAAAATCCCCTCGTCCTAAATTGGCCTTTGGGGCACAGAGGAAAAAGGAACAGATATTGCTTAATGGTCTTTTTAAAGGTCATGCAGTCTGAACTGGACAGAGACAAATTCAAAGTCACTTTAAGCTCCTCTGATTATGGGCATATCCACGCAAAGTATTCTGGAAACTGCACGACCACATTAAGGTGGCATTAAGCCCAATAAAATATACCCAGCCTGTCAACAGAGCTGATTAGCCTGGGCTCAATGCCCCGTGAGTCACAGGCATACAAGTTCCAGGAGGCTCAGGATAAACAGAGCAGTATGGAGACATGCCCTAAGCACTAAATACGTGTGGAGCCTGCAAAGGGCCTCAGGTCACCGACACATTCAATGTATCCAGAACAGCAGCACTCAGCCTATCTCATTGTTTCAGCAGATAAGAAAGAGGCAACTTGTCTCCTGAGGAGCCTGCTGAGCTTTTTACAAATTACAGCTGACCTGAGCTTGTTTGCTGACCGTTGCTGCTCAGGTGCGGCACGCTGTGCTCCTGCTCTGCGAATGTGTTCGCTTGCTTTGCCTAACCCCAGCACACTGAGCCTGAAGGGATGACTACCAAGCATAAGGTGCTTCTGGTGGAGAAGGCCACCCCTAGGCAAACGAGCAACAGAGAAAAGCGTTCCTCAAAAATCATTCAGCAGCCAACACCTCCTGGAGCAACAAACAAAGCCAACCCTACCCCGTTTTCTGTATCATCCCAGAAACCAAAGGCCAGTTAATACTGGATTCTTCTCCAAAGCATCCTCCTCCTCCCACAACTCCTGTGGTTTCCACAGTATATACAAATTTGTTGAAATGAAAATAGCAGAGTTTTGCATTGTGCTATTGTGTAAACATCATTTGTGTTGAGCTATTGTATAAACATTGGTTAAGAACTAATTCAGGATTTTTAATGAGTTTATGTCCTGCTCACAATTGCCAGGAAGTATCAGCGTGCTGAGGGGAAAAAAGATTCCTTTAGTTTTGACACACAGCGGTTTTTAAGTAAAGTAGACAACTGAAGCCATCACTGGTTGGTATGGGGATGTGATTATAATTGACAACAAGAAGTAAGAGTCAAGGCAAGACATTTTTTTCAAACTACATAAACCTAAGGCATACTTCTCTGCTTACAACAGCAATATGCTCTGACTTCAGAGATTACATTCTGGCTATCTGAAGAGGAGTTGAGTTGGTACATGTAGAAATACATGTAGAAATAAGTCAGAACCTAGTTTTCTAAAAAAAATTTATACTGGAGATCACATTTTTTTTAAATTGGAGAACTCCTCCAAGAGACAAGATCTCTGATATTTGCAAGGAAATTTTCAGTACAGTGAGTGTCAGACGGCTGTTTGGGCAGCACCTAGGGACCTTAAAAATAAACCACAAGTTCTACCAGCAAGAGTAATTTCAGCAGCACGCTGCAATAAAATAGTGCTGCAAAAGCTGGAGGGCAACGCAAGAATGTACCAAGTCATAGAGGGATCCCAGATTGCAGAAGCAACTCTTCCAGCTTGTGGAAAAAGCCCGAAGGTCTCTGCGACACTCACTGTTCCTGTGGTGTGCTCACAAGGAGAGGACACATCGTCAAGGCTTTGCCACAACACATCAATAGCCGACTGCAGATTTGGACAATGAGGGAAATTTGAAGCTGGCCGAACAGAGGAAGCCAAAAGCTTCTCTGGCAAATACTCATCATTTGACGAGCTGTGTTTAACAGCCTTAGCATCCAGAGAGTAATTAATAAGACACACGTTTTTAAAAGGGCAGGAAGGAAGGGCAGCAGGAATGATTACACAAACAAACACAGCTCTCAGGAGCTCACTGAGCCCTGGAAAGGCTTCCTAATGGGACAGCAAGGGCAACAGAATACATCACTGTCTGGGACTGTCATCCTATTGCTGCTTAATAGGCATAACAAAGTTCCCTTTCTCAGGTGCAAACTCTGTTTTAACCCTTTCCTCTGAAAAGTCAAATTCTTTTCTATTCATAATGTAATTAAATCAGAAATTCAACAGTATCTGGGGATATGTAAAACAAAACGCTGCCTAGTTTGGTTGTTTTTTTAAAAAAAAGTCCATCTAGTAAGGGGTCCATTGAAAAGGATCTGGTTGCTGCTTAGCACCATATACAGTGAGATCAAAACCAAGTCTTGTGTTATCTAGATAGTAATAAGAGTTCAATCCACATTTGAGGAAGAGTAAAGTCAGGATTTCGAGGTACAATTGCCACTCTAAATGTAAGCCTGGAGTTATGCTAGAAAATGATCCCTCATCAGTAGATTCAGTCTGACATCTGAAATTACACAGAACACAATTTTATTGTCATAGTGCATTTTCTTTTTCTCCCTTTTTGGCCCAGTGGAGACAGGCCAGATTCAACCTTTTGTGCAGCACTATTTATGAAGGGGAGGATTTTTTGGAAGAGAGGGAGAAAGAAATGGATGAGAGGAGGGAAATTACAAAGTAACCCCCTCCCCAGTTGTGTAGTATCCTTCCGCTTTCTCCTCCTCACCCCTCCAGGAGATGCCAGACACGGCGGCTGTCCTCCTGTGGTTGCCGAGTTAACAAATGCAACACAGTCATGGTGATCACAGTAGTGAAAGAAATGGGTTGGACTGAGCTCTGGTTGACCGGCATCTCCCACAGCAGCACTCCGTGGCGTACCCTCTCACTTGCCATGTGTTAAAGCACTCCTTAGTCCTCTGCGAACAATGAGCATGAGAAGGCAGAGCAGGAGAGCTGCAGCTGAAGGCAGACAGCTTGCAACCACAGAAGCAGCTCGGGTATCCAGTCAATCAATATTTGTGTGTTATTATTCTCACATACATCCCATTTGCTGATCCAACACTTGTTCCCACAGAAACAGGATCAGAGGCTGCCGGCAGCCAGCCGGCGAGCACAGCCTGCTGCCCCCGGAGCCCAGCTCCTGAGCCAGAGCCAGCATGCAGGCACGCTGCCTTCAGCACGCAGGCACGGATCTGGGACTTCTTTTAATGAGCGTACAATACCTTTTCATTAAAATAAACCAAACTAGTAGAAGAGGACACACTTGCCTCTAATGTTTCTCCTCAGCAAAACATCAGGGCTCTCTCTCCCCAGCATGTGGCAGCTGCTTCGCACAACTCCTCTGTCCTATTTCTGAGCAAACCAGACCAAGATGTAGCATCTTAGCATGTGATTAGCACAGAGATTCCCTTTCCCTGCAGCACAGCAAAGAAAAGGAAACTTAGAGGAAACCAAGGACGTTTTTTGATAACATGCAAACTAGCAGTTCAGTTCTGCTCTACCTCAGTGTCGCCAAAGCAGTCACCATGTTGGCACAGCAGCAGCTTGGATGCTGTGAGGATACTGGAGACGGGCTGCATCTGTGGGTGCTGAGAGAAGTGGTTGCTGTCATAGTGCACCTGCTCTCTCTTATTTTTGAAAAGGCACAGAGACCAGCAGAGGTGTCTCACACCTGGAGAAAGGCAAGCATCGCACCCACCTCCAGAAAAGACCAGAAGGGCAACACAAGGACTTGCCAGCCGGTCAGCCTCACTTCATTTTCTGGACAGCACATGAAAGAGGTCCTCTTGAAGCACTTCTCTGAGCACATGGAGAAGCTGGCTGGGAACAGTATGGACCAATCAAGGGTAAATCACATCTGACCAACTTGACTGTTCTCTGATGAAATGACTGGATCTGAGGACAAAGGCAGAGCAGCAGACACCATTTACCTCAAGTTTAGCAAGGCTGTCAACACTGTATCCCACAATATGCTTGCACCCAAGTTGGGACGTTATGGTTTGAATGGGTGGACATCCTGCTCAGTAAACCACTGGGTGGTTGATTTGGCTCAAAGGAAGTGCTTGCAGTGATACAGGCTGGGGACAAACTGACTGGGGAGCAACTGTGTGGAAAAAGCCCTGGGGATCCTGGTGATCAGTGAGCTGAGCATAAGCCAGAAGCGTGCTCTGGCAGCAGAGATGGCCACAGCTTCCTTGGCTGTATGAGGAGCGGCACCGTCAGGAACTTAAAGGTAGCAATTACCCCACTTTTGGACCCCCCAGTGCAAGACAGACATTGATTACAAGGAGCAAGTCAGCAGATGGCCACCAAGATGATCAGGGCCTGGAGCACTTGCCTTTTGAAGAGAGGTTGAGGAGCTAAAGCTTGTTTAGCCTGGAGAAGACACAGATTCAGGGCTGTAGCATCAGCCCTCAAGTCCCTACAAGGTGGTTATGAGCCAGGCTCTTTGTAGTGGTGCACAGCAGGAGGAAAAGAGACAATGAGCATAGGTTGAAAAGAGAGGTTTCCAGACCATCTGTATGGAGAAACTGTTTCCCCAGAAGAGCAGACAAGCAGCGTAACATTGGTCCAGAGATATGGTGCCATTTCCATCCTTGCAGGTTTTCAAGACCCAGCTGGATAAAGCAAGCTGGCCTGATCCTGTATCTGCCCATGCCTTGAGCAAAAAGCTGGATTAGTGACCCTCTGATTTACACGCCATTCTCCTTTGCCTTAAGTATCACCCAAGACAGCAGCAGGGCACCGAGCTCTGACTTTGCCATTGCACTGGTTATCCCTTTTCATAGTGAGAATTCAGCATCCGCTTGGTTCTCTTCTGTCAGGGCACACCTTCAAAAGCACCTGTGTTACAAACAATCAGGTGAGATGGTATCCTAAGATCTAGAAATGCTTTATAACATTCACGCCTCTGCCTGGATTAGCAATTAAATAGCCAAGCAAATAATGGCATGGTGTTAACACTGGCTTGACTCCAGTTTTGTGCATGGCAGAGACCTGGCATAGCAGCCTTTCCTTACAGCCCAAGATTCCTAGAAAGCCTGCACACCCGGGTTACCAGCACCACCAAAATCCATGCTGCTGCATCTGTATTGCTATGAGAACCCATGCTTGCTTAATGAAATCTGTCTGCATGTTCTGGGGCAGCTGTGCCAGGCCTGTGCGCTTCAGCCTTCTGCACTCTGGAGTCCTGCGGTTTTTCCTCACGTGCCTCGGTCTGAAGTGAAAGGCAGGTACATTCCCCTCAGAGCACATAATATCCACTTCTTACATTCAACATCCATTTCCTCTCCCTGCCTTTCCCAGATGTAGTTTTAAAACACATCTGTCACTTGCAGTCCTTATTAACCGGGACTTTGCAAGGATGAAATCAATGTTTCTGTTAGACAAAACTTAAAATAGCAGACCATCCGAAACTTGCAGCCTCAATACAAAAAAAAAAAAAAAAAAGGCAAGAAATAAATAGATCCTGGACGCCTGCTATAGTTACCCTTTACATATTTTCTGTTTGATAGTGAAGAACAGGTAGAAGGGATGACTGGCCTGCCCTGACCGCAGGAGTGCAGCTTGTAATCATACAAACAGCACCAGCTCTCCTGCATTGTGCGGTGACACAAAGGGAAGCCACAGACGCTATTACATGACCAAAAAGAAAACAATGTAGCAACACGCCATTCCCTCCACATTCCCAACTGTATATTTGTATATTTTGTACAAAATAAAAAGGCCTCACTTGCTCAAAATCTGCACGAGATAAAACAAGTAGTGACACCGAATATTCCAGCTGGAATCTAGCCCATTAGGAAAGCTCATGTCAGGATTATCAGATTAGATCTGACAGAAGAACCTTCTAGAGAATACATACATGGATGACCAACTTCTACGAGCTTTTGTCAGCCCTGCAGACAATTCCTTCTACAGGCCCAACATAGCCGCCCTCCTTCCCTTCCTTATCTCACCCAGCAAATGGATGCTATTAAATACACAAATGTCTTTCAGCAGGCTACGCAAACAGAAATACACACAGTTAATTAATACTGCAGTAATTTCTTTGATCTTCCAATGAAAACAAAATTTAAAAGTCATACTATTTCAGCCTAGAAGCTTAGAGTTAAAAAGCTTAGGAAGTCATCTGGGACTCTGAATCCAAGAATCGTTCGGCTGATGTCATTAAAAGAGCTGAATTAGACTTGTAATTATTCCCTTATGAGTTCTGCTGTCTATCTGAGAAAGAAGGGTATTCATTTCTGTCCTTAAAATTGATTTATTTTCATGAAAAAACCAAAAGGGTTAGAGACAACAGGAACTTTGTTTTACTGTGCATCTGATAGAATACAAGAAAATAAGTGTCAATAGTGAACATCCCTGCCAGTCAATAGGAGCCATACCTTCTGTTTACACTGCAGTTTTCTTGAGATCCTCAGGATAAATCCTATCTCCACAGTTCCGGCTGGCTATCCTCTGCTTAGTGCAGTAACACTTCATTAACATGCAAATGCTTGACAGATATTGGGCTTAAGTACATCTGCATATTTATAAACAACCATTCCAAACCACATCCCCGTTTAAGGAAACTGTTTAATGACACTGAACCGAAAGTCTTTCTCATATCCTTCGGAAAATATGCTGCAGCCAGATTCACTCACGTTGTATTTACATGGTACTTTTAAAAATACTATTTACATAGGTAGGTAAAAAAAAATGCCTTAACTTTTTAATTAGCTTTTATTTTATTTATTCTTTTGTGGCAATCAACCTTTTCTCTTTTTTTTTTTAACCTATTTTTCCATTGAAAAGGCCAAAAGCACACAAAGAATGAATGCTTGGAAATCAAGACAAGGTAAACTTACAGCAGTGAAAAACAAACACCCATTAAACACTGTTTAAGTAGAAAACTGTAAACCATTCAGTCAAAATATACAACCTCTGTATTTTCAAAGCACAGGCTTAAGAAGCACCAAACAAACAATGCATAAAATTACAAGTTGCCAAAAAATCTACAGATTTCTTGGCTCACGACGACAGTAATTCTGCACACCTCAGGATGACTCCTATTTTTTCTCCAACGTGGCATCCTAGAAAGCATGCCCCAAACCCAGCACAGGCACTGCTACTTCTAGTAGCACATTCTACCCAAAGTGTCTGGAATTTTTAGCATGGAATATCGCAAATTTGGTCACGAATTTGGACTTCTCCAGAGTTTTCATGGAAATTATATTTAGTGATAAAGATTTTAAAAAGAAATCAGGAACAAAAAAAAAAAATATGGACAAAAAGATGCCAAAAGCAGAAGGATAGAAACAGCTAGTAATTAGTAACTTAATGGTTGGGGGTTTTTTCCTGCTTGAAGGTCAATATAAGAGCACATTAATGTAGAAAAGAGCAGGAGCAGCTCAATCAAGATAAGGGGTACTTAAGAGGACAGATAAGCAGAGTAATTTCTGATTCCCACCCTTTTCTCCTTCAGCACACCCAGTAGAAGCTGCATATCCTTCCCCAACAACCATTTAAGATGCACTACCTTTTTATTTGGGGAGGGTGGGAAAGAAATAAATTACCCGTTTATATAAGCTACTAGCAATTTTCTTTGAATCTATGGGACTTTGTCAGCTGAAAAGGCGATTTCGAAGTTACATGCATTTATACACATTCATGGGTAAAACATAGAATATATTCTCTCCAAACACGCATTGTTCCTGGGGGGCTTAGTCAGTAACTTCTTGCACAGTAGGTGGATAATAGGAGGATTATTTATTTTGCCCTGCTACACAAGTGCCACTACTTAGCTCTGGGCCTTTTCCCTTATTTCTACCAACCTGGGTAGCAATCAAACACAAACCTGTGCCTAGCCAGGCATGAAGTATCAAAGAGACCTACAAGACAGCTTGTGCACATGAACTGTAAAACCGAATCAAGTATTTCATTATAGGCAGAAGGTAAAGTTGAACTTACCTGCCCATTTAAATATATTACAGGGCTGAAAGCCAAACACCTTTTCGATAGAGACCTAACCCAGAAGATCCCTGTTCTATAGATTACATAAAAAGCTTTGCTGCATCTCCTGCTTGCTGGCTCACTGTCTACAGAAACAATTTTAAAGATATGGGTGATGAGGAGAAACGGAAATATCTGAGATGTTAGCACAAGATCCCAAAGTGTTACATAAATACCGCAGTAAAATACAGCGGCATAGCCATTGCCAGTTTCATTTTGGTCATATTTGGCTGTATATATCATTATATCAGGGTCAAGCATGGTCTTGTCTCTCTTTGGACTTTTATAAGACACTTCAAAGCAATTAGCAGTAAAGTTCTGGAACAGAAACTATATGTCAAAACAGCTGCTGGTGCGCAAGAAAAGAATTTAACTTCCTAGGATGAAAATACAACCATTTGAGAATCTGAAGCTCAGAAATTGTGGTAGGGTTTGTTGGGTTTGGGGTTAAAGTTAAGACAATGTGCAATAAAACAAAAAATGTCAGGTATTAACAAAATTCTAGACAGCACTCAGTAAAAACTAAATATTTTTAAATTACAGGAGCTAATTTTTCCTGTGTATTTCCCATTCTAAGTGTAGGAAATACTACAGTAAAAATAACTACTGGAGCCATGCAGATACATTTTCAACTACACATGTGACACTGAAGCTAAATTACACAATAATTCACATACTGTGATAATTGTCAAAACAAATAGTGAAGAGAAGACCATTTTATGTTAAGATGTCTCTACTGGTTTTGTGTATTTAACACAAGGCTTGTGCTTTCCGCCAGATCACCTCAGATTCACATTTCTTAGCCTCCAACTAAACTAAAAGTAGAAATGCACAGAGCTAAGACTATATTCCTTTGTTCCCATTGCCTAAAATTTGGCCCCGTTACAGCAAGTAAAGATGGAAGGTAGGGTTTTCAAAATTCCCTAAAATTTTAGCTTTTAAGTCTCTCCTTCAGAACCATGTTGGGAAACACTTGTTGCACTGGAAGCCAGAGAAGCACCCTTCAACAACTAAACTTCTTCTAAAACATTGGCTCCAGAAGTCTTTAATCAATTTGTCATTTCTGAAAGATTTACCTCCAGCCTAAAAGTTTTTCTTGTGGTTTATAATCCTATTTAAAAAAAAAAAAAAAAATCAAAACCACTGCTTTTTATTAAATAAATATGTCAAAAAGACAATACTAGAAAGTGGGGGGTGGAGAGGTGTTTGTTTTATAATAAATTCATTCATTTTTTTTGTAAATAGGCAGTTTATCTGCACATTTTGACTTGTGCTGTGTACCCCTGGCACCATTTTCAGGCATTATCTCAGCAGTGATGATAGAGCTGATCAAATGCAGACCCTATTGGAGGTACTATCCCAATGACAGCTCACGATTGGGACAATTGACTCTTGTGACAGCTTCCTGCTATGATAACAAAGCGCTGGTTCTTGCATAGCCCTTTCTTGATGCTTGCCTTTCCACCTCAACTGCCGAATGAGTGATATGTTGCCTACAAGAGATTAAGTACCACCGTGAGAAATCACAACTTCACATAAGCGATGAACATAGTATACCAAAATGAGACCAGCAAAATTATTTGGCAGATGCAATATCAAATCACAGAGATCATCACTGAGGTTCTTCTCCTCTGTATTTATGTGTGCTTACAACTGAGTGCTCTGCTCTATTATTTTCTTTTTATTTACCTAAGAGATTGCAAAAAGACAACCCTCCCTCTTGCAAATGGGATATACTCTCACCTCTCAGCCATGTGATGGCACATGCCCAGTGGGAGCAGGAGAAATGAGGCTAAATGAGTGGATTTTTTGAAGTACACCATGGTTAAACCAGCTTTTTTAAAGAATGCTAAGTGGGGAGCAGTCCCTTCTAACAGAAGCTGAGCTATATCTGCTCCTTTCAAGCTTCATCACTTTGCTTAAGGTTGATGCCAAGGCTTTGGAAAACAGATAAAGCTCAAGAAAGCAAATTATCTTCTCCAAAGAAATAGTCTTCTTTTGATCTTAAGTGTTAGCCAAAGTTTAGGGTCTTTGAAAAGTGCTGAGAAAAACTCTGAAATCCCTATTGACAAGGCTAGCTTTGAAGGCCACTGAGTAAACAATCTCATCTTAAAAGTGAACTCTCACACTGCTTCAGAGTAATTTCTAGTTTGTTTCTGCTACAGAACACCATCAAAAAGAAAAGTGTGACTATATAAGGTGCACACACAGGAATCTGAAACACAGAAGGCAGGTCAGACCTAAGGCATATCTGTAAATCCTTCCACCAGGATGAGAGCTCAGGACCCAGCACAAACCAGGTTTCACAGCACGGCCTCATTCCTTCCACCCCATCCTGCCATAACTGATGTTCATGGCAGGACAGCACTGCCGATTATTGTCCACTACATGCAGGGTGTTTTGAACATACTAACATGCCATTTTAAAGAAAATCAAAGGTTTAATACACTTTTTCAGCCTTGTCTGACCAATACTTTTATCTAAACAGCATCCCCAATTACCAGGACATGGTCTAGGGCTCAGGGAGATGTTGGGATGAAGGCTTGACTTGATAATCTTAGAGGTCTTTTCCAGCCTTAATGATTCTATAATTACCAAATGGGCCAGGTATTTTTTGTTACAAGGACCCAGTTTGCAGCAAAATTAACTGTTTGGGCTGAAATTTTCCTTTCCTATAAATATAAACTTCAGTTTTCACAAACAAATTAACTGAAGAACACACAATATAAAACCGTGGTGGCCTTTCCTTTGAGAAGCTTTAGAACACATTTGCTTTTGATCAGGAACTGGTCACGCGTTAACGAAAGGTCTGTTGGTTGTGAACATGCCTGGGTTTAGTATTTTGCTTTGGTTTGTTTGTTTTTCTTTTTTTACTCAGATTTTTCCCAGATCTCTCTACCTGCTAGAAAATAAAAGTCTGAGCACACAAACCTTGTAAAATTAACTTAAATTTCAACACACATATTCTCTAAGTTCATGCTGATACGGCTTCCCTTGCAATTGCAATTAATCAAAAGCTGCTGTTGGGTTATACAGGATCTCTCTGCTCCTCAAATGGTGAAGTACTAGAGAATTACAGGAAAAAATTCATTATTTTCCCCGCATATCAGGGCTGGAACAGCACACTGTGAGTGCAACTTGCTCATACGCTACATAAAGAGAAAACAAAACATCAAATAGCTTGTCACTTTAAAGAGCGCTTTCTGTTTGAAGGGCGGGAGAGGCGGGAAGGGATGCTTATGTAAATCAGGCTGAGAAACTCTACAGAAAAAAAAAGCTGCAAGCATATAATTAAAATCTGTATTGTAATGCCTACATGCAAACATACCAGCCAAGATTACAGGACCAATATTGATTCAAATATAATCACTCTTCAGTGTTATATTTCACAACTTAATAACATTCTGTTAAAATATGCTTTTCATGTGTAATCTCTATTACAGCACAATGGGCTCAAGATGATTTTTCAAATAAAGATGGACTTTTATCAAACTAGAAGTGAAAACTTTCTTTAAATTCTGATCCCAGCTGTTTCATGTGATCCAAGCAGTTGAAAGTCTGAAGCCACGGTTTCATACAAGCTCGCACAAAACCAGAAGTTATATGGTTATATGTTATATGGTATGGTTTTTGAGAGCTACGTGGCCAGGTGTTAAAGACTGAGATTCATGTTTGGGTTTGACCTTAGCCCATTTTGTGATTTTAAGGTGACATGTCTGCATTCAAAGGCAGTATGAAAAGAAAGAAAATGGTCCCCTGCTATGGGAAGGTAACTATTCCCAAGCACTTTTTACCTGTGTTTTGTTTTACCACTAAGATCAGGAGTTTTAACTTGGTAAGGAAAAAGTTTCTTCAAAAAAAGGAAAAGCTGCATCTTTATTAAATCAAAACAGATTCAGACACTTGTCATTCTCCTAAAGTGCAGATGATTGAGGCCTAAGACAAGAAGCATAAGCAGATCTTAGCAATTTATTTTTTTTTAAAAAGCTTTGGCTGTCGCGTGTGTATTATGTGCATCCAGCAGGAGACAAAGATCAGAAATTTAAAGGAGCTGTTTGTGATTTTGGATGGGATGTGGCACACAGATGAAAGAGCAAATATTTTTCCCCTTGGTTTTATGCTCGCACTAGATTCCTAAATTAAGCCCAGCAGGAAACAAACATCCACCACAGTTTTCAAAAGATATCTCACATCTTTGTATGAAAACGTGTTATTTTAAGAGTCCCAAATGCTGCATGTCTGATTTTTATTAAGTCCAGAGCCAACATAGGGAGTGTTATTTGATTTATTTTAGAAGAACACAGAAAATATTAGTGGACAACGGGATGTAAATTGCAGGAAGCCAAAAGAAAATTGAGGAATAGGAGATAATGGGCCTGAAGCTATTATCTATAAGAATACTAAGGCCACAGGCTTGGAAAAATTACTTTGATGACCTTGAGAGTTAGCGCAGACTAAAGAACATCGAGTTAGTGGATTTTCCTGGGGGATGGAAGGAGGATATTCTTGATTTTTCTTTTCCAAATGAACTGTGGAGATATTTCTGATAGGCACTTCTGATTCTCATCTGCACTAAAGAGCTACAACATTGTATTCCCATATGGGACAAGACTAGACATCACCCAGCATGTTCCTCACATATTTCATATGTGATTCTTCATGAAAGAACAAGAACTGTAGATTTATATACAAATGCAGTTAAAACATCCAACCCGGAAAATTCTTTTTTTCTAACACTCCATCTTTCTTTATACAAAATGTGAAAGAACCAGGATAGGATTTTGCCCAGTTCAATCACTGTACGCTGAGCTTTTATTTTGGAGGTTGCAGATAATTTTTTATTTATTTATTTATTTCCCACTGACTTTGATGATGTTTTGGGATTAAAACAAGGAGCAGGCAGTTCCCATGAGATGAAAGACATAACTGCAAAGGACACTTACTTAGAAGATTAAAAAAAAAAAAACCAATTCACTCTTGGAGTTTGAGATGCTGTTATATATTTAAAGAAACACTCCCTTGAAGAGGCTTAGACTTCAATATTTTAAAAATGTTTCTGCTTTTATCAGCTCTAGTTGGAAACAATTTATTTTTAATTGCCGAGCTGATGAAAATTATAACAATACATTCCCAAGTAGACTAAATGTATTATTATTAGAGACAGAAAGAATAACTCCAAGTTTTTCTGTAGACGGTGCCAGTAATAAAATCTAAGTTTCATTCTAATTTATGGCCTATTGTCATTCTCAGCCACCCTTACTCCAGTGACACCATTTCTACTTCTCGCATTGCTCCACCATCAGCTAATTCCCAACTGGGCACAGAGGTAGCCCCTGCTATGCCAAGTCCTGAGCCAAGGTTCAAGAGGTTCTGCAAAGCTCTCAGGCCAAAGAGAGTAGAGATCTGGTAAGCTCATGTCTCTCACAAAGCACAAATTTATCTTCCTCCTCTAGCCAGTCCCTTATTTCATAACATTTTTGGTGCTTCCACTTCCAGCCCTGCCCAACCTTCCTGTAATTGGCCAAGACAACGAAAGGTTTTTTGGGTGAAGAGATGAGGCCGGGGAGGTAGAAAAAAATCCAACCAAACCAAAACCCAGAAAACCCAGAAAAACTCTTCTTTTCTTTGAGAGGCAGGCTAAAGACAGAGCACAGAAGTACTTTTGACAGCAAGCAGAATTCTGCATGCGTGAATGAGCTTTCTCACACTCTTGGGTCAGCTGAACAAGAGAAGAAAGGAGACCTTTGATTTCTGTTCCTGAGACTACTTCTGCATGCAATGTGAGCCAAGTTGACTTACGTTTCCTTTCATGCAGGACTAAAATAGCACATAGTAGCTTACATACATCTTTCACATTGCAGCCGAGATTAATTCATTAGTTAGGATATGCTTTGAGATCCCTGGGTAAAAATGGCAAACAATTTCTAACTAAGGCCCTGACTGGCATCAGAAGACAAAGGGGAGCACACTACTTCAGGTACCTAAATTCACTGCTTTCTTGTCTCCAGACTTCAGACCTCATCACAAATTGTTTCCAAGACCTCCAAACCTTTGTCTGCAACTTCTGAAACCCATCTTTGGCTGCAAGATTGCTCAAGTATTGAATTCACTTATGAACTCAGTTTAAAAATCATACAGGGCCCTAGGAAAATGCAAATATCAATTAACATCCAAAACTCATCTCTTGTAGAAGGCCACTAGATTACACTCAGACCTCCCTGAATGTATCAACCTTCAGGACTAATAATTTGGCCCATCTTTGCAAAAGATGAGTTCCTCATTTGCGAGTTTTCCATTTGGTATAGAACCGAAAGGATTACATATTCCAAAGTAAAAAACATAAAAGGTGTATTTAATGTTCTTTGCCAGCTTTGGAATCTAGGAAAAAAAGTCTCCTCCTTTCTCAGCTTGCTAACATACTTAAGGTTCATATTTCTCCACAATCCTGAAGTGCAGATTTATCCTTTTAAATTGGATCCTGTATTTGCTTCCAATCACTCAGCTACCCTGCAGGGCTTTTCATCAAAATTTGTCCTCATTCTAAGTACCAGCATTTTGTTAAATTGTTCCAGAAGTGTCAAATACAGAATTGCTTTTCAAACGTGATTTGTTTTTGGTTTTAAACACAAGTGTGCTATAGCTGCTATTTATGATACTTAGTGGTATCGTATCACCATGGGCTGTGGCTGCCTCTGAGACATGTTTGTGCCCAGTGGTCTTGCACTTAAATTGTGAAGACAAAGAAGAGAAGAGCATGGATACAGGAGCCATGAAAAAAGAAAAACAATCTGCTTTTGAGAGTTTTGGGAGGCCCTATACAACAGTGATTCCCGGTTCATGAATTTCAAGCAAATACACAACATCCTTAAAGCACACCTACACCTGAGTACACGGTCACTCCAGATTGTTTTAAATACACATGCAGCTTACATAAATATTAATCGAAATAGAAAGGATATCTTAAACCAGAAATAAAAGGAATATAATTACAAGCTTCATTGGGAATGCAATAAATTCATAAGGGGTAGTACTCTCAAGAAAATAAAGCTAGAAAACTCAGTCTGCCCCCAAGGGTGACTGTTATGCATAGCCCAAAGACGCTACAGCATGTTCAGACCTCAGTATTCCTACAAAGATAGACCCTAAGACACTTTCTCCCAGAGTTCTCATTAACTGCCTTGATACTGGTCATGATATCTTGATGAGCAGCTTTATAGAAGCAACCAATGAATGCCAGTGAGCACTGAAATCATATTTTGGATTCATCGCGACTGTAAGAACTGACCACATCTTGTTGAACATTTACATTCAAGATCCGGAACAAAATTTTAACTGGAAATAAACAGAAAGCTGAGCTGACACGCACTTTTGCTAAATTAAATCAACAGCTCAGCACCTTGGTGGTTTTTTTAATACAAAATTCATCTTTAGGGACAAATAAACTGACTGAAGGCTGTTCACTTCAAGAGAAAATGATGAAGCCCTCAATTTTGAACTATAAATCACCATTCTGCAAAAGCTGCTTCAAAAACAGTCGAAATATTTCAAATACAGCAAATGCAAATCACAACACTTTTCATGGAAATGCTGGCTTATCTTTAACGCTGCACCGTCAGTGGCTTTATTGTCACTGGAAGCAGTGAAATGTAAGAAGTTTAGTATAATTACCTCAGTGAATTCAGTATTTTAAATTGATCAAATTACATGAATTGATCTTTAAAGATTTAGCTTGGAGAAGCAGGGAGGGCATGCCTGGAAAAAAACCATCAGTTCCATCTGCAGAGTGGAACTGATTACATGTTATGGATGGCTTATGCTCTAGGACTATAAAAAAATTGCAGGTGACTTTGGTTACTAGAGGAGCTACCAGTCAGCTTGAATTATTGACATGTTTTTGTGTTGTGTAGCTTCAAATATCTCCCTCGGTTTTCTTTTTCACCCTCAAAATGTAAACATTCAGAGCTATCATCCAAAGGAAGGTCACAAGGTTGAACACAGGAAGAAGCTGTTCCAGAACCTGTGATTCCATCAAAGCCAAACTCTTATCTTACAGCCAGTGTGCAGGGGAAAGTTTAACTCTCCTCTTCCATTAGCTTATCTTAAGATCATTTCATATCAAGAGATGAAATCCAGACTCAAAATTTATATCCAGAGACTGTTTCACAGTGATCAGAGAGGGTGTTACACCCTTCATTTGATGCTTAAGCACCAATGACCAAAAGAATGTAACGAGTGATTGGAAACTATGAAAATAGAATTAAAGAAGAGATCAGGATTCCCAAACACTATCACATCAATGGAAGGACAGACCTACGGACTTAAAATGAGGCAATGTAGAAAGCCTAATGCGCTTCATCTGTG
>JAVSBS010021848.1:0-12114 GCA_033124195.1 Coracias cyanogaster
CCCCTCCCCTCCCGGTTCGGGCCTGCTGCCCCCGCCGCACCCGCCCGCCGCGGAGAGGGGGCTCCGGGAGGGCACCCCGCGCAGGAGACCTGCCCCCTGCCCTCCCGCCTCACCGGTGGCTGCCCCCTTCCCTTCCCGCCTCGCCTCCGCCGGGCGGCCCGGCCGCACCCTCCGCGCCCCCCCCTCCCGCTCCCTCAGGTAACGCCCCAGCCCCCGGCGCGGGTCCCGCACCTCGGCCGCCTTCTCCCCCTCCTCCGCACCCCGGGAAGGGGCCGGCAGCGCTGCTCGCCGGTCCCCGGCACGGTGCCGCCCGTGCCAAGGCCCGGGCCGGCGGGGACTCACCCGTCCATTGCACACGGAGGAGACCCGTCGGGAACGGAGTGGAGGCGCCGGAATAGCAGGAACGGACCCAACCGCTCCGTGTTATAGACTCACAAAATGGCGGCGCCGCCCGGCCCGCCTCGCCCGCGCCAACGCCCCATTGGCTATCGGAGATGTCATCTTGATAGCGGGGGCGGGGCAGGCCCGCCTCCGGGGGCTGGCACCCGGGCTCCTCCCGCGAAGCCTATTGGCTGCAGCGGGGCCGGGGGGCGGGGCAAAGCGTCGGTGCGCGGCGCGATTCGGTAGGCGAAGGGAGACGGCTGGGAGGAGCCATCTTGAGAGCGGGAAGGATGCCGGAACGCCGCACGGGTCCGCCATCTTGATTTGGGGCAGGGCGCGGGAGAACGGCGTTGGGCGGCATCTTGAGTACGGGCACGGTGCCCCGGCGTGCACATGGTGCTACGGGTGCGGCCCAGCCGCCGCCATCTTGGCTGCGGGCAGAGAAGCCGCGCGGCTCTGTGGCGGCCATCTCGAGTGAGGGAGAGCGGGCTCCGGCGGGCCGAGGGGCGAGGGCCGTGGCCTGGCGCTGCCGGTCCCGGTCCCGGCGGCCTCCAGCAACCCTGGACGGTGCTGGGAAGGCTTATTTAAGATGACTTCTGTCTGTTAAATTGCAGTTAATGCCCCAAGGATAACGATTACCCAGTGAGTGAGAGAGAGACCTTGTGAGGTAAGGCCTAACGCCTCCCTGCTCTGCTGAGGCATCAGGGTGATATTTTTCCTAAGTTACAGTCCTGACACCCGTTGCTGAGCAAGCCAGCTCTTTTCTCAGTCAGGTGGGCCTCGGTGGTTAATGTAGCTGAGCTTGTTTCACTCTGTGTGCACCATTGCTTGTAGGCCTTTCTTCTGGGGAAGTTCAGGTAAATCCAGGGACTTCCTGTCTGAGTGGATTGTCAAACGTCTAGAAGATTCCTTTTAGGTGCTGGGCCATCTATAGTAAATTTAAGCCTACTACAGTGGACTTACTTGTGTTAGATACTTTCTTCAGCTCTGTTCAAAATGATCATTGAGATCTTCTGTGTGCCATAGGAAGAAGGCCCCTAAAAAAAACAAGCGGGCATCTGTCTGGCTCCAGGTGTAAGCGGTGCTGGTGCGTTGATGTTGTTCCTGTGCAGGAGCAGGGGCGCGGGGACTGGGATCCTGATGGAGGCCGAGCAGATCTTAACATCTTCCTCCCATCCACCAAGACGTTGCTGGTTCCTCTCCACTAACATCACCCTGTAAAGCAGTTTCCCTCCACAGATGAAATGCTGTGTGTCCCTGTTTAAATACAGATGATAATTGCTCACTGGGACTTCTACTAGCAGTTACTCATTTTCTTTGCCTTGCTTGTCACGGCCCTATCCGTTGACTGCAGCACAAGAATTAATTGTCCCAGACCTCGCTCCAAGTCCCTTGTGTAGCATTGAATCAGATATCAAATGTCCAGTCCGCATTGATCTCAGCTTCATTAGCTGCAGCCGTGTTTTGAGAGTTTCTAGGCAACATAATACTGGTCTTACCCTAGGAAGGATTCGTCGTACCTCAGCAGCCCACCCACTTTTGACATTTTTGTGAAAACATTGGTAGAATTCTGCCAATCCGCCTCTGTTGTGAGTGGTAAACAGTAAACCACTAATACAGATCCGTGCAGCTGATGGGAGCGTCAGAGCTGACACAGCCACATCAGGGGTGGATATGTGAAGATTTAGGAAAATGTTTTTAAAACACAGTGCAAATTAAAATTGGAGTCTTATCCTTAGGCAGTGTTTCCTCATAATGTCAGGTAACCGGCAGGTACAGACATGCTTTTTATCTTCTCACTTCTTTCTGAAGCATACACCGCACACATGAATATGGAAAAAAAACAGAAGTGAAACTGTCTATTGTTTTCTCCTACACACATACAACTCTGCTCGTTCCTGTGGCCAGGTGCCTTTTTTTCCCAGAGAGCAGGGCAGTGCTCGATATTTCGGTGGCCAGGACCAGACATCAACTTTCTGCCTCACTCTTGTCTCCCTTAGTGAAATGCAGGAGCTTCCATGGACCTTGGGTCTTACCAAGAGCTGGTAGCTCTAATTTCCCAGTCTCTGGTTTGTTGGGCTTTCCGGCCATTTGGCCCCTGTTCCAGCAGCGACAACATGGAGAAAAAGTAGGATCTTCTCTATTGCCACAGGTGACTACAGGCCCCCTCTGAAACCAAAGTTATTTTACTAGGTGCTGCATATGAAAGGCTTGGCTTTGGGCACAGATAAGAGATTTACAACTGAGATGAAGCAAACAATGGGAAAATGAGGGATGATGTGATCCACTTCAGAGTTGATGAGCTGAGAGCCGAAGAAGAGATAACACAGAGATAAAGTGACTTGATCAAAGCAGAGCAGGAATTTACCCCCCATCTCCCAGGCCCCAGTGCACTTTCTTGAACTGTACGTGTTTTAAACTGCACTTCCCATGGGGGTGTTTCACGTCATCTTCCCTTCAGGATAATCTGGTTTGAATACTGTAGGTAAAAAATCCCTCCATAGTAGAGGGTGCCAGAGAGAATCACTCTTTTTTTTTTTAAATTCTGGACATTTCAGTCCCCTTGTAAAGAAGCGGACCCTAAAGAAGGTGCCCTGGGCATGACACAAAGACTTTGAAAAAATCCTTGATGCTAGATACTGATCCCCAGTAGGAATAATACGTGATTTTTCTCTTGACACCAGTTTATTGCACGCGCAGACATCCCAGCGGCTTTTCAGGTGTCTTTGGAAAAGCAAACACAGGCGGGTGCCTTCAGAGAATTCCTGCTTGTCACAGACCTCTCCTCTGCAATTGTGGGCTGACTTGAAAGGCTCTTTTAGGGTTCGTGCAGACTCACACAGATTTTCCGTAGTGCTAGCAGGAATGCTGATGATGCAGTGTTTTATCAGACATTTTCCTGCAGTATTAACAGAATTTTTTAGACAGAACCTTCACAGACACTGCGGCGACAAACTGACTGGCAGCACTGCTGGGTAACGCAGAGGCTCTTTCTGGGCCGAACAGGGAAGTGCATTTAAGAACAAAATAATACCGAAAAACATCTGGGAGAAGGACCTGCCTCTGCATATCTTTTTGTTTGTTTAGAAAAAGAAACCCACATGAAAATGGCCATGTGAAAACAAAGAGGAGGGAGAAGGGAAAAATATGAATCAGCTTCTTTTGTACAATCCAGCAGAACGGTCGCACCCTCCCCAGCTCCGGTTACTCACTCCCTAGAAGGGCTTTGGCGGGACACACCCGGGTTTTTCTCTTTTTAAGCCCTTCCTGCCTGTGCTATCTCTTGGAATTTAATTTACCATGCAGGGAAGAAAAGCCCTCTGAAACAAAAAAGACTGTTTTCCTGCCTTTTTTCCTTTGTGTTTTTAAAACAGCTCTGAAGCCTGTGCCCTGTTCACAGGACACTTCTCAACCGAGCTACGTTCGTTTGCAAACCAGCCAAGTTTTTTTCCCCCTTATCCTTCCTCTTCCACCCAACGTTTCTATCAGCGACTTGAAAACAGGAACCTTCCTAAAAGACAGTCTCTGTTCAGGAGCCCGAACTGCTGCAGATAATGGTGTATCCCAGGTACTGGTTTTAATGACAGTTGTTTTCCTGCACGTTCCCCTCCTCCCCCATTATTCACAGTCCCCTGCAAGGTCCTAAACCAGGAAACTCTTCCCTCTATCACTTTGCTACCAATATAGTCCCAAAGACACTTGGGAGGCAGGAGGCCTTTCAAGTACTTCTGCTTCTTTTTGTTGCTTATATTTATTTTAAACCCCTTTCAATTAACACGGCTGTTTTGTTTAGGAGAATATTGGCAGCTGTAGCAATGTTGCAGGATGCCAGAACATTCTTTTGTGCATCATTCATGATGCCACATCACAGCTCTGGAAATGGTTAGTCCAGAGCAAGCAGAGAAGGAGCAAACTCTTGGGGATCGCTGGAGATCAGGGGGATGGCAGGGAGCTGGCGCTGCCCGTTCTGCTGCCTTTCTGCGTGCCAGATGTGGGGGTTTACAGTCCGTACAGCCCTAGCAAGGGCAGTATTTTTTCCACTGGTTCCTAAGAGTTTGGCAACCTAAAGTGTTATCAAAGTGCACCAATCACAGGTTGATAAATTGGCTTGGAATTGAGCTTAAAACACCTTCAGAGTTAAACAGAAGTGCTTCAAACCCACTCACAGGTTCCCTGAGCTGCGTTTCCGAGAGCTGTGCCCCCGCAGCAATTGGAGGGGACAGGTCAAGACGCACTTTGCAGGCGAGTGTAGCTGTGCCTGGAACTTCAGTTGGGAGCGTGGCCATGGCACGTTCTGATTTCACCTTTTAACAGGGCTGCCAAACTACATCTGCAGGGATCTTTTCTGCTGCCAGCGGTTACATCTACTTAAAACTTAAGTATAATCACAGCAGCTCATATTTTACGTTTCTTTCCTTTCTAATCTGTGACAAAAATGAGAGACTTCTCGGCGTTATTCGTTGTTATCAGCCCCTGTTCTTTCAGAACTTCCCCGTCTTCCCTGCTCCTCGGGGATGCTTTTGGGTGACTCATTTCCTGTGAAGGATGAACCAGCCATTTCCTGGCTATTCAGCACAGGACTTGTTTTTTTTTCCTCCCAGTCTGTGTGTGGATTTATCTACAGTTTGATTGTACCCCCTGCAACTCACAGCAGAGCTGCAGCTCTTCCCTGCAGCCTCCCGAGGTAACAAACTGTCTGCGGGTGCTGCGAAGGGACCGTGGCTGGCCCTGCTTACCTGAGCTGCAGGCCCTGTGGTTTGTGCGATTAAAATAACCCCAGCAATACTGATTGAGCAGCACCATCCTCGCAGTCATTGCGACCTGGTTCTTCTCTTAATTCAACCCATTTCAGTGTATAATAAATAGAATGTTTATAAAGCACCATAGGGCAAAGATCCTGATCTTAAGCACGGACCTAAGCCCAGGAATTTTGCATTGTCTGATAAGTGGTACCAGGGCTGCACGTTGGCGTTTGAGAAATAGCCATGCTGGGGGTTACGTCAGACGCAGGTTCCTTGAAGCCTGGGCCAGTTCCCGTATTGATTCTGTGCCCGTAATTCCAGCTCTCCCCTCCAGCCGCTGTTTCTAATTTCCTGAGCCGCTGTTTGTTCCTGGTTCTCATGATGATTCGAACTGTTGTGGACGCTCCTTCAGCAACACCCCCCAGCTCAAAGATTGCCTGGCTGTTGTGATGCCAGCCTGAGGGATCACAACTCTCTGCAGCAGCTTTTTATGGCTATTTTAAAAATTATTCTTTTAATCTTATTTCCCATCATTTCATTTGGATATTTAGATTCATGAGCCTGTCACACATCTGTAATGTTTGGGAAGAAAACACACAATAGGCGCACTGCCTCTGGAGCCTGAATGTAGCACATGTTGGAGGGATGAGTCCTGAATAATTCATATCCTTAATGATTTATTCATGCCCAGAAGCTGGATACCTCGTCCGTGACTTTCCATTATCTCAGAGAAGGCAGGTTCCTATTGAGCTCCACTCCTCTCGGGAGCGCCAGGAGCAGCCCCTCGCTGCAGACGGAGCAGGGAGCCTGAGGTGTGCGTGGAAACCGGTCCCGTGTCATGGGCCTGACACGTTTCTGCTCCACAACAACAAGACCTTGCCATTCCAACGCCGTATACGTCACCCTGACCCAGAAACTAAAACCTAGGTACAGTTTTTGCAAATTCTTCAGAAGAGAAGGTGGATGAGCAGACACGTTTGGCTCTTTCCCACCAGTGCACACATGAGGCGAGATGCTGCGGTCAAGATGCGGGATGTTCTGACCGTGGAGAACAGACAAACAGGCCACGACTCCAAGATTTGATACCGCAGAGCTGATCTTACTCTCCACAAGAAATTTCAGTTTTATTTTCCTTTGAAAAGTCCCCGATTCTGAGACTGTTGGTACCAACACAGCGGGATTGTTTCCTGCCCTCTCAGGAAGCCTTGCAGGAAAACCTGGACAAATAGCAGCGGTTCAGACTAATCCCTTTCCTGCCTAATGTGGGCTGTCAAAAAAGACGCCTTTGGTAAAAGTTAGTAAGCAGACGACCTGAGCGTCCTGACCTAGGTGGAGGTTTTGCAAGACACTCAAATTCCGCCTGTCTCTGCAGTGTGAGAGACGAGTCTGCCCAGCGCAGTCTGCAGAGCCGGGGCAGCACCAGCCCAGGCCCGCGTGAGATCTCCTGATTGTTTATCCTGTAATCCTGACTCCTTTTGTCCTTGGAATAGGCTCCACATCAGCATAATTAAAAATGTCAAACACGCTTGAGAAACTCTCCAAGTTGCTAAAAATGACTGTGAGTTTCCTCCCCGCAGCCTCGCTTGGTCTCTCCCTTGCTCTGGCCTCAGCTCTCCACAGTGGTCTGGTTCCAGCCCTTCAGCATAGTTTGCATTCCACTGCCAAGAATGAACATTTATTTATACAAACAACCGTCCTCCCCGGCACATCTCCCCAAGCTATCCTGGGGCAGGGGAATAAACAGAATTTCTCTTCTCCAGCTGCAGTTCTACATTCCTTTCCTCTTTATTCAGGGGCATTTTTTGCAGTGAGAGATTAGAGCAGTTCAGTTGCGTTCCGTGCTGCAGACCTGAGCCGGACTGGAATGCTTTCTCATTTCCCTACAATGATTTGATGTTATTACCCTCTACCAGTGGTGCCTGTTTCCTGATAAACCGCCCAGGGGGTCATGTTTTCAAAGAGGTCCAGCTCATGCTGGAGCCTTGAGAGCTCTGCCCAGTTCCTCTCCAGAGCACACCAGTAGCCTGGTTGTCCCAGCCAGCTCCAGCCCTGCCAGCAGCACAGAGGGATGGCCGGGAAGCAGAACCTGGCCCAGCCGAGCCTGCAGCTCATGCATTATTCCTGAAGCTTCCCCATCCCTCGCCTGTCGCTCAGGTATCGCTCACCCCCACCCAGCTCATCACCTGCCGCCTCTGGCCTCACCTTGTTCCCCTTTGAATGGATATTGCCCAGATGCCAGATGACTCCAGGCTGGGGAATTCCATAGTGTGAGCACAGGCCATTGAAATGAAAAAAGGGGCCCTGGGAGAGACAGACACACACAGGCCCAGCTTCCTGGAGTTCTCCCTGTAAGCACCGCAGGTTTTGCTGCACGGAGCCAGCTTCCAGCTCTCGGCCGATAAAATTGTTTGTAGCTAAGAGTAATATTTAGATTGATGATGTTTACAGTCGCCTCCACCGGGGAATAGGATAAAGTGGTTTTGTTGGGAACTCTCTTACTTGCATTTCTAAAGCAGCCTTCTAAGAAATGAAGCATTTAAGTGGTTTCTGAAGGATCCAGGGGAATACTCTTCAAAAAAACAACAGCAGGGTGGTATTTTAGGACATAGTCCCTTCACGGTGTTTTTTAGGAAGAAAGCACAGACAGCCTCTTCAGCTGTATCGCCCCAAAGCCAGCGAACTGCTGTGAGCGAGTGAACAAGGAGTTTTTAGTGACTGCTTTCCATGAACGATTACTGAATAGTTCATGGCTCTTCCTGCTTTCTTGGTGAGCTTGTTGCAGCGTTTGCAAAGATATATTTACTTCTGCTCAGTGTCAATCATTTTATTCTTTGTTGTAATGCACAACAAAGGGCTGATGTCCTTGAAGAACATCTCCGTAACATCCCCGGGTATGCTGGGGTCTAAACAGATACCCCACGTCCTCCTCACGAGGCTTCCATTCAGAGCAGGGTTATCCTCATCCGGCAGGTTATAATGTGTGTGCCTGGAGCACACTGAAATACATCCCACTGGAGTCTTCCCATGGCTTTTTTAAAGTATTTTTCGTTAAATGCTATCAGCCAGTGTACTGGTAAGAAGTGTCAGTAGCCTTCGAAGAGGTGTCCTATAATCTAAAGGTGTGTGCACACAGACGTGGATAAGTACCTATGTGTCTATAGCACTGGCTTGGCCCTGTGTGTTCCTCTGTATCCGAGTCTGCAGCACCCTGACCAGGGCCCTCGTTCCCCTGGGGATGAGGGAGGAACCAGGGACTCCCAAATGGCGCGAAGCAGTGCGGGGACAGGAATGCGGAGACAGACCAGCTCTATTTTGGAACCGGCAAGATCATGCTCCCTCTCCCCAAACTCTCTGATGTCAGTTTAGAGGCGCTTCAGCGGCGCAGCTGGATGAAAGTCCTTGTTTCCACATGGATTCAAGAGCAAGTATGTCCAAACACATCTGCCAACGTAAGAGGGCTGCCAGGCCGGAGCGCTGGGTGCCCGCCGCGGGGCTCGCCTTGTCATACAGGCCAATAAAGACATCATTTTCCCAGGGCTTCAGCTCCATTAAACACAAGGCTCCAAATGATTTCCTACTTGGATCAAAGATGTGTTTGTTCCAGTGCCACTTAAGTTTAAAAGGCAGTGCTGGGAATGAATGAAATGTCCCCAGCGGCAGCTGCTGAGCTTCAATGGGTTTGTCAGTGCCATAATTATGCAGCGGACATCTTCTGTTTGCTGGCCCATATGTTCCTGAAGGATGTTCCTCAGTGGGAACATGCAGGGAAGCCTTGGTCCTATAGCTGAGGGGCTTCTGCTTTTGTGGTGGGAAGACTTGCTTATCTTTGGTGAAAATGTCAAGAAATCTCACGTTGTGACTTAAGACTTAAAACTAGAGTTGCTCTTATTTGATCAAGCTAGATGGAAGCGTATGAGAAGAAACAGTGGTGACCTCCAGGATCCTGGAACTGGTGTTTTAACACGGACACTGGCTACTTTTAAACATTATTTGTATAGTACAGCTCTGAAAGCAAGTGCCACCCTCGGCTAACGTAAGGAGCCATCGCTGTGATCAGTGGGTGGGTTTGGTGAGATCCTTGGTGCTAAGAATAAATGTGGCTTCCTTCCTGTCCAGCCAGCCACCACTGCACAGTCCATCCTCTTCCCCACAGCACTTCTCACCTTCCTAGGTTGGGGTCTGGGTGCTGATGAGAGCTGGCTGCTCATGGAGCAGCTGTCTCCTTGTCTGGGAGATTGTACAGCAAGTGCTCTGGGTAACAGACGTGACTTGGAGGTAAGAACTCCAGAGTATTAAATTAAGCATTAAAAGAACATTAAGACGTGAACCTGCAAACTGTGGAGTCAGGGAGAATTGAGAGTGCTGGAGATCTCAGTTGCCGGAGGAACAAAAGAAACACAATATCCTTAGAACGTTTAATATTTAATTAGGCGAGATGCTCAAGTACCGGGGCAGCGAACGCGGAGGGCGATGACAGAGGGCGCGGGGCGCGGGGAGCTCTCTGCCAGCCACGGGGCCTCGCTGCGTGTGCCAGCGCGGGGCCGCTGCAGGCTCCTGCCTCGCAGGACTGGCGGTTTTCTGCACGCGCCCTGGGCGCTTTCTAAACATTTCATTCATGTGTTCTATGTCAAAAACAGAGCACCAGCATTGTGCGGAAGAGTCTCCCAATGACGGGGCAGGTTAGGAGAGAACCAGTGGCACATCGTAACTGCTGGAGTAGCCGACGGCCTCCCCGCCATTCCTGTCCTGCAGCACCCACAGCCAGCAGGAGGATTTTCAGGAACTTCCTGCAAAGCTCAGTTTAATTCAGAGGGGCATCTTCAGCTAGATTTTGTTGCTTTAAGGTCAGGGCTTAAAAAAATATGTAACTGATACTTCATTTGTTGAGAAAATACTTAATTTCATACTGTGAGTTGACTGGTTACTTAAGCAAAAAACCAGAAGTCAGCTAGAAGAGTCTTCCTCTTTGGTTTTGTCATGAGGCCTTCGGTGCACACACGGTCACCAAAGGAACTGAGCGGATAAACAGAGCCCAGGGCTGTGACCCGTCCTCTCAGAGCCAGGCCTGTGTTCTCAACAGCTTGGCCATGCCCAGGAGCTGTTTGAGGGACTCCTCGGCTTCGGGCAGCCGGCAGCCCAGGTGGTTTTCCAAGAGGTGCCCACCGGTGCCTCAGTCTGCAGGAAGATCAGTTGGAGACAGCTGGGTTTGTGGAGGTAGTTTCCTGAGGGTGCTTTCACAAGTGCCTTTTGTGCACTCGGGGCAGTTTCAGCTGAGAACTTTGGATCCAAACCCACCGGTTGGCTCAAGTTTTCCTCGAATCTGGAGTGGGCTTAATTGTTTGCTTTGCTCCCACTTCGGAAAGCGTTATCGCTGCTGCAGGACATGGGCTGGCAGCTTCCCATGGCTCCTATGCCCAAGGGTATTTTTCTCTTCCAAATCAGCAGCTAGGTGTGCCAATGCTGGGCTTTGCTGCCTCTCCAAGAGGCAAGATGCCATCCATCTGTGGAGGTTTTCATCTGTGAGGCTTTGGGCTCCTGCTGGATGCAGCGCTCAAGAAGCGGGCAACAGAAACTGGGAGCCACTGCCTCTTACTGGTGCCTCTGGAGATGCTGCTGATCCCAGCCTCAAACACATCAGTCAGAACCTGTACAAGCTGGGTGCAGACCCTGCTCACAGGGCAGAACCTTTTCACTTCTTGCTTCCATCCCACACAAGCGATATTCAGGTTGCTTTAAGATCACTTTTCTAAATGACTAAACCCTCTGCTTCTTTTCCAGGCTTCCCTGTCTCCTGGGCGCTAGTGAAATTCCCGTCCTTCTGCCAACTGCTTGGGAGGCTTCCCGAAGCGTCCTACGTGACCTTGGAGGAGGTAAGGGAGAGAGCAGCACTTCAAAGACAACAGTAGAAAATTAAATCAGCAACAGCTCTAAAGGCAGGAGGCTTGCAAGGCTCCCCATGTCCTGTCAGCGTGGCCAGACGTTACCAGCTGATGAATTTGCCCGTGGCCAAAACCCTGGGTGTCCCTGTGCTCTCCCCTGTGGGCACCTGCATCTGCCTGAGACCTCAGTGGGGACTGTAAGAAGTAGTCCCACAGGCAGGGAGCTTTCCCACCTCCAAAAGTTTCCTGTGTACCAAAAAAGTTATTTCTTCTACCTCCAGGAGCCATTTCCCACCCCATCCTCAGCGAACCTCCACAAAAAGGCTCTCTGCCCGTTTGGAGCGTGCCTGACTTCTACATCCACACCCAGGCTGGGTCACGGCAGGTTCAAAGTGCTTCTGAAAAGGTGAAATCCTCAGGCCTGGGAAGGAGTTGAGGTGTCAGTCGGTAAAATTGTTCCGTGTTGTGAAAAAGTAGGTTCCTGCGTCCCATTGTGAACAATTACATCTAATGACAAGTTGCAGATTCACCACAAATACTACTTAGTAGCAAATTTCTACTGCACTTCACCCAGAGCATTGTGACATAACGTTCCCTCTGGTTTGCGGTGGGCGAGGTGTGGTGCGGTGCAGGAGCAGAGGGTTTGGCTCAGAGCAAACCCCGCGGAAGGGACGCTGGGCCCGGGGGGATGTGTCCCTAGCTTATAAACTTTAAAAGGCTGCTCAGAAATGTATAAAACTGCGATAAACACTTTGACAATAAACAAGTAAGATTTGCAGCTTCCCCTCACAACCTCCCCAACAGGATGTTAATTTTTGCTATTTGATAAAAATATAATCCATCAACAAAGCAGCAATGGAGAGAACCAAAGGCACAGAAACACCCTTATCCCTGCTCCCAGGGGTGTTGTCCCTGGCTGCGGCAGCGATGCCTGTCAGCGTTTTCGCGCAGTATTTTTAGCACTAAGATAGCAGGTTTCCTGTAAAGCTGGTGCGCCGAGAGCTCAGTAAATCCACGCTCAGAGTTCTGCTCTGTGTTGTCGCAGTATTCTTTCTCAGGAGCTCCAGGTGCAAAGGTTCTTTGGCAGGAATAAGGAAGTGCGTCGGGGTGGT
>JAVSBS010021849.1:0-12349 GCA_033124195.1 Coracias cyanogaster
GAGAACTAGAATGAGAGGAAATGGCCTCAAGTTGCGTCAGGGGAGGTTTAGATTAGATACTAGGAAGAAATTCTGTACTGAGAGAGTGGTTGGGCACTGGAACAGACTGCCCGGGGAGGTGGTGGAATCACCACCCCTGAAGGTGTTTAAAAAACAAGTAGATGCAGCACTTGAGGCTATGGTCTAGTGGCTAGAGAGATGTTAGGATGAAAGTTGGACTTTATGATCCTGGAGGTCCTTTCCAAACATAATGATTCTATGATTCTGTGACTTGCTCTGGAGCATGCAGACCTTGTCAGACAGTGTCTGTGTGTGTTTGGGGAAGGCAGAGGGGAAGAAGAAAGAACCAGATGAGCACTGCTACCATAGATTCTGTCTATGTATTTTCTTTGGGCTTAGGGTAACATGTTCTAGCTTGTCTTCCTGACAAGGCTACAGAAACACTCAGCTACCAGAGCACAGATTAGTCACAGTAATGGAGTTGTGGATCCAGACACTAAAGGTCCAGGGCACAGTGTGCTTCTCCTCATACTTCTCCTTTATCTTCAACCCAAGTAGTTTTGCCGGGCTCTGCACCAAAAGCCTAACTTAGACCTAAAAAGGTGAGCCCTGCTATTTATTTCAAGTCCGTTTCTTTTGTATTGCAAAATTCGGTAGTTCCATGTTAACAGCTTTTTATCATTTTGTTCTGGCTCCAAACACCATGCAGAGATATAGGAATAACTGTGCTAGTGGAAAATCTCTTTGTAATTTTCAAATATCTCAGGTTTTAGGGGTTTGTGACCACAGGGATGTTCCTGTAAGTACAGCTGTGCAGAGCCCCACTAGTATCTGTGGGGTGACCTACAAAGACGGCAGTTCTCCCATACAGGGTCAGCAACCCCGACACCATAAGAGTAGTCACCCTTGCTAGGCCTTGATCTTAGGGAATCATCTGAAGATAGTAAAACTAATTTAATTTTAGGAGTTTCAAGATAGCGGGATAAGTTTAAACACTGTCTTAATTCAAACTGCCAAAATATCTCTCCAGTGGAACGTAAGGAACATTAAACACCTCCACCCCCCACAAGGAAAAGGTATTGCACAGGAAAATAAATGCAAAAGTAAAAAAAAAAAACCAGCCAGTAACACTTGCAGAATGAAACCATTCTCCCTCACATAGAGGATAAACATGGGCTGTTTCAGGGAGAAGAGAATCATAAAAATAAAGACAAAAAAAAAAGCTGTAGAACTGATTCAGCCACTGTTACCAAGGGATATTTTACTCCCTGAGCATTTCAGCTGAAATTCTCTCTTAGCTGAGACATAGACCCTCTTGGCACAAGAGTGTCTGAATATATCCTGAAGGCTGGAAATGTTTCTCTGGTTCCACTAGTAGCCTTTCATCAAAGCACAGCCCAGGGATTCGTGTAGGGAGACGTAGGCTTTCCCCACTTCTGAGGAATAGATAGCAAGCATCTTCACTGGCAGATATTTTTGTGTTATGTAGGGCTAATTTGTAGTTCGGGTACAGCGTAGGCAGGGGTACAGCAAGGAATGTTGAGCAGATGTGACACAGAGCGGTAACATCCTTAGCATAATCCAGTATCACACGGTTATGGAGTGCTATAAATACACCAGGAATTCTCCAAGGCCCAATTCCTTCGACAGAGTTGGGCATCTCTGCATTGCCATGCATTTAGACTGCGCTAAATCAGTGGAATCCTCAGGCTTCGTTCATGTGCGCGCTGCTGTGAGTGCTTCTAGGAGACTACAAGCATCATGGCAAGCAATAGCGTTGATTCTACATTATAATGCCGTTTTTTACAGCTTTTGGATTGATGCTTTGATTTATTCACCAAACGAAGAGTTTATCATCACAGGCATGCCTAATGTTTCTCTTGTAGTGCTGTGCAACACATCATTCCTTTTAGGGCACGGTAACACTCTCTTACAATGTATTTAATGGAATGAATGCATGTAATACACAGAGTGGACTGGGACCTCTTGAAACACCACCTGGTGAAAGTTTTCTGAGGTTCAGTAACAACCTGAGGTTTCAGGAGCCAGAGCCCCCTCCTGTTCCTACGTGGTTGCCATTACTTTTGCCCAAGAGGACTGGCTGGGAGGGCAAGGGCTGAGCAAGAGGTTGCCCTGCAACAAGGCAGAACAACGGCTGCCACACCATCAACTGCAGCTTCTGGCCTTTTGGCCTCCAAATTTTTTTTGGTGAACAAGTCATCGTATTGTATAAGTGAAATGCATCCTCTTATTCTATGCATGATTCAAAAATGCTTTACTTGCTGGAAAGACTGTTGAACAATATAGTTTCCACTTACAAAGCATTTTCCTTAAAAAGCTTCTCAGGGCAGCATCGTATAAAAATAGTTATAGTGAAGTTGTGAACCAGCTTCTGACAAATCAGGACTAGCAAAAGCTAAGGTATAAATAGAAATGTTTTCGTGGGTTTTCTCTTCTCTGGAGGCACAGAATCTCAATCAGTGCTGGATTGTAACAAACAAAAATGCCCTTTTCCAGACACACAGGAAAACAAGGACCTTCCAGACGAGTGGCACAGAATATAAATAGGTTTTCAAAACTCCTTCAAAACCATAAAACTTAGTCAAAACCGTAACATTTGCATTTTAGCGCTAGCTGTGCCGTATCAGACAAATCTTTTGATCCAATTTTTATTTCATACAAACTAGCATCTCCTGCTTTAGAGAAAGGGTCTTGTTTAATATAACTTAAATTATATTTTCCTAATTATGGAATGAATTGTCTCCAGGCATCCAAGGATATGAGGATTTTCTCAAAGTCTGCAATGTATTAGGATTCCTGGAAGAAAAATGCTGAGGAATGTAAAATATTACATATTCTGTGTTTATATTTTGTCAGTGGTCAGAATAAATGTGCCTTACCGGTCATTTTCAAAATTCATTATTTTTGAAAGATAGTGGGTTTTGCTTTTCTTATAGCAGGTTTTGAAACAACTAAATGTAATGCTAATATTTGCTAATCCAGAGTTTGGATAATCTTGATTTTACCCTGAGCCTGTTCCTTCTGCTCTGTGCTGACCTTTGCTGAATTTATCAAACCCAATGTAGTTTAATCCACGATACCAAAGAGGGAAGGTCTGTCTGTTTGTGTAGGCTGAAAATAGCTCTTACCACAGCTCACCTCGCTGCTGGATCGGTTCTGCTATTGCTCCCTTAGGTCATGTTTGACCAGTCATGTCTTCACAGACCAGAAGTGAGGCTGAACAGGGTATCTACAGAATCAGCCCGATACAGGCCACTGGTCTCAGAGCTCCTGTACTGAAAACACCTTCACACATGAGACGTTTACTTACCAGCCACTGAATTTATAATACCCTTTGGGTCTGTAGTGGCTGAACAGTAGAGATACTGACTGATTCAGTGTACGGATTTCAGCAGAAGTTTACTGGCATCAAATCTATCTGTACAATCATCCCATAATCTTTTCTCTTGCAAAAAAATACTAGATGGCCCTTTTCCGTTCTGCATGGAAGTCTGCTGTTCATCTCCTTCCCTTGTCCACCTCTGTAGTCATTTAACATAGTTCAGCCTCACCAAAAGGAAGGCCTGCAGCCGCCTCACAACCTCAGAGCATCACCCACAAGTGGAGTGGCACACTAATGTTGAAGGGAGAACTTAGGTTCCATCTCACTGTTATCCAAACTAGGACCTGGGTGATGTGCCATTAGTGGTTTTTTTTGTGTTCCAATAGCAAACAGCACAGCACAGCAATTATTTGGGGCAGTATTTAGTTACCTCCATTTTAAAAAATGATCAAAAAGACAGTAGTCTGTTCCGTGCTGCTGCCAGGTAATAATTTATGCTGTTTGACACCAGATATTCTGAATATTACTCATAAAAAAAATATTTGGCCACTTGCATTACCTAGTGATCACTGTATGAGAAATAGCTGACGTAAAAATGATGAGTTCTTCCTGCCACAGCGTAACAGCTCTGCTTGCTGAAATTCTACTTCTCTCTGTAACAGCAGTGCCAAAGTAGCTTTAATAATTAATCCCTCACTGATTAGATTATAAACTCAGAGATGGGCCAGAGATTTTTGTGTTATGCATCAGACAAAAGCCACTGGCAATGCTTAACTAGCAGTCACCTGCTCCCACTCCACCTGCCATTGTGGGAGGGCTCTGGAAACCAGAAGAGAGACAAAGGCCCAACAGAAATTGATAAAAACCTTCACCTATTCACAAGGACTACAGAACAGTTGAAACAGGTGCTGCTACAGCTGCATGCTGGGCTACAATTCCGCTTATTAACTTGTAATTTGCCAGGTGACACTCTCCAGCACACCCCACTGTGAAGGGGATGGAAGACAGCGTCCAAACTTCATGCTGAGCAGGAGTTAATTGGGGAGTTTCCTGACAGGGAACACCAATGCAAACAGCTGCTGGGGAAGGGCTGGGCAGGGAGAGACAAGGCAAGGGGTGGGCGCCCCTATCCTGCACTCACCCCCTGTAGGGTTCCCTTGCCATTGCCACGCCGCTCTGCCCTGTCAGCTGCTGGTAATGTTACGAGCAGACTGCTGCGAAGTGGTATTTTTTTGCTGGAATGGTAATATATGCAGCTGATTTTAGAGTAAGTAAGTAGGAGTTTAACACTGAGAACCACTAGAACTCAAAATTGGAAAATTACTTCCTAGCCTTAGTTTCCAGTTAGAAACCTTGCTCGGCTGTCTTCAGTCACTTTTTCCAGGCCCTCTGCTCTTGTCCTGTGACTCTTGGGGCCTATTTATTACAACTACAGAGGCAAAACCCCTCAGGGGAGATAGTCCCTGTGCTGGTTCTTGAATGAAATGAGAGATTACCAGGTGTCCAGTGTAATGCTTTTACCGGTATAAAAGTATGATTTAAAGAAGAGGACCTTAGAACCAGTTTTATAGTACCAACAAGAATTGCTACCAGTCTGGCCAGAGAAATCAAGCCAGTTTGAGAGGGCAGGGACACTGTAGAATGGAATCATAGAATGGTTTGGGTTGGAAGGGACCTCAAAGATCATCTAGTTCCAAACCCCCTGCCATGGCAGGAACACCTCCCACCAGACCAGGTTGCTCAAGGCCCTGTCCAGCCTGGCCTTGAACACCTCCAGGGATCAAGTGACTCATTTTGCCAGTTTTTGGGGACACTACAGAGCACCGAACATGGCAAAACAACACTTATTGTTAAAAAGCACGCAGGAGGCAAACAGTTGTTATTCCCAGCTGATCTGAGCAGAACTAGTAGTATCTGGGCTGGAGGGCCAGATCAAGCCGCACGCGGCCAGCACCGCTGCGGGGAAGGCGCGCTCCCCGTTTGCCCGGGGCTTGCACTCATCAGGCAGCTCTCGTAGGAGACACGGCCTGGGAACGGGCAGCTCGAGAGCGCCACGGCTGCCAGAGCTCCAGGTGGATGTGGATGTCACTGTCCTTCACCCAAATGGTCAAACTCGGCACAGGTGGCAAAGCTTGCCCCAGGAGTATGAGTGGAGTATTGGATAGACACAGCGTAAATATTCATTAGTGGGACCTTTTTAACGAGCAACAGCTGAGTTCTGGAGGCATCAAAATGTATCATTCTGCAACTAGGAATTTACAGACACCACAGGCCACATGGCTTATTATTTTCCCCTTTTCTCTGTCCCTTCTACCACTGCCCTTGATGAAAAACAGAAGTTCGATGAGAGAAAAATAACTTTAATGAAACCAGGTTGAGAAATCAAAATCGGACACTCCGGCAACAGGAAGTTTCAAAAGCAGTGTTTATAACAGTATGTTGCTGAACTCTAGCACACTTGCATTTCTTTTTAAGTTTATGCTGTATTATAGCGTGTACCTTCATTCAGCAGCTGGGCACAAAGACAGCATTGTGGCATTAGTTTAAGGTGGCAGAATCTCCTCAGCCTAGAAAAGTGCAGTCAAGCCCTGAACAGTTTCCTGACTGCTGCAATCAGTGCTGCAGCTTTTGTCCTTCCAGTAAACGCATCTGAAACGTCTCCCTGCGCGAGGATCCTTAACCTTGTTTGTTATTTTATTCTAGGGAGCTGGAGACAGTTTTGTGGGAGCACTGGCCTTCTACTTGGCTCACTATCCCTCGTTACCCATGGAGGAAATGATCAGGAAGTCTAACTGTGTCGCATCAGTGAGTGTCCAGGCATCGGGGACACAATCTTCATATCCTTACAGGAAGGACTTGCCCCAGGACCTTTTCTAATTGACATTGTCTAGCTCCATGTGCTGATTTTACCTTAACCCAGACAGCGTTATTCTCCTGACTGCACTAATGTATCCTCTGCTGACTGGAAAGACCAAGAAAGTCTCTTTGCTTCTTGTTTGAGGAATCCTGTTAGTTCTTGTTCTCAAACAGTAAGATGGGGTGGTGGGTCTTTCAGGCACAGCACAGCAGGTCTCTCTGGCCCCACACACAACCATCGGGCTTGTGGCCATCCCACACTGAACTACACGAAGCTTACATCTGGAGGGTACTGGGCTTCTGGTAGTATTTCTACTTGATTTTATCAGGATTTCTGATGTGCAGTGACAGCACATGAAGCAGAGCGTTAGCCTGGAGACAGGAGCTTTAGTCCTCAGCTGCAGACACCAGGCCCAGCGTCTGGCTCGCAATAAGGTGCTGTACATAGAGCCTGGCCCATCGCTTCCCGTGTGCCTCAGGGGCAGGCTGCGGCACCGCACTCTGCGCTTCTACCAGGCTGGGGAAAGTCCCTCGAACTGGGAAGAGTAGAAGAGTGCTACTGAGGCAGACTCTGGAAACTGTTTCTAGCTATATTGTTCTAAAGGTAGGTGAGCTAATTCCAAGAAAAGCTTCCAAAAACCTCAGAGAGCTACTTCAGCTAACGACTTTCTTCATACTTGACAAAAATCCAGGAGTGAAAAAAATCTGTCCTGCTTACCTGACTGAAAATAATAGAGCCCTTCTAGCCGTGGTCATAGCTTATCCAAAAGCTTGTCTTATCTCACCAGGTTCCCACTGCTTCTTCCGTTCCTTGGAAGGAGCTGGTACAACATCAGCCCTCCAAGGAATGACACCGGCTTCTGGTCACTACTGTTGAATCTGTGGCTGGTAGGTTAGAAAAACTTGTAAACCTGCCATTGAATTCCTGCTGTGGAAAATGTTAATTTTTATTGCCTTATAAAACAATAGTTCCTTTGAAGATTACAGCCTCTTTCACAATGGAAAACACAGACAATGGGATTTGCTATTTAATTTTTTTTTAATTTGAGTACTGTAAAAATAACTCAAAAGATAAATAAATGTTACTGTGATGATCTATGTCCAGACTTGAAGAAATTTCTCTCTCTACATTGTTTTATTCACAATGGCCTTCAAATCACAGGAGATGGTGATCCCAGTTCATTTCCTCTCTTTTCAGCCCACGTTGCTCGATTTCTGAATCAGCGCTCACCTCGTCCTTCCCCTAGACCGTCCTCTCCTCATGCATAAATCAAGTCCAGTCATTGTTCAGATAGAGCGTATTTTTCTCTTCTCTGTGAAGAGGACACGCTGTTTTGCTATAGGGAAAAAAAGAATCTGTTAAGAAGCCTGAAGTGTTAAGATGCAATTCGACAAGCCTACGTCCCTTCCTCCTGGCCGCCTTCGCCACTTAAATGAGCGTGGAGCAACTGACTGGCACGGCACTGCTGTCAACCAGCTCTTGAAGGAGTTTAGTAGTGCTTTCACTTTACCACATGTAATTTTTAGTTCCCAAGAGGTCCATTTTACCTCTGTGAAAATAAGCATCGGGATTTGAGTGGCTGAAAACATTCAACAGCTGCTCTGTGTGACTATTCTGAGTCACAGCTGCTTGATGTAGGGACAAAAATAGGCTCTTTCTGCTTTCTACTACTCTTCAACTCCAGAGCCCAAACAACTACCGATGATGAGCTGGATCTGGTAGGTCTCACAGACCGACGGAAAAGTTAACTACGTGTCCTGGGGATCTCTTGATGAACTGAACAAACTGACCCTGCCTTCGATGCCTGACACGGGTGTTAGCAAAGTCAGTTCAGCTACAGGTTAAGCATAGCCAATGCATTACTAAAAAAAAAAAAAAAATTAAAAAAATGGAAAACTAAATCAAAGCAAAGCTTTACAATGCCATTTGAAAAGCACCACTTGTTCCCATTGAACTTCATTATGAATTCCTTTGAAAGCTACGCAAGAGCAATTCACACAATAACAAAATCTCTTCTTCCACATAAAAGTTTCCCTTGAAGAAATACTGCAACTTGGTAACACGTTCTGTTGTTGCCCTTAGGAGGTAGTGAAACTTGGGCACTACCACTCCTACTTCACTAAAAAGCTTCGTTCTGTGGAGGTCCCAGGTTTTTGAGAAGTACAAAACATAAGGTGAAAACGCATGCCAAGTGAAAACGCTTCCTAACATATTCCTGATGTGAGCTGGTATACAGACTCCAATTTACTTCCCTTCACACATGCAGCACTTTCGCACATCAATTTCTCACTTGTGTTCTACTACGGGCTACAAAGATCAGAGCTTTTTTTCTTAATTACTTCCAATTTCGTACTTCAACAACCTACTACAGGTTCCGTAACAGAAGCACTGCTTAGCCTGAGCTCTCCGCTCTCTTCATATCTCCTACAAGTTGCAAAGCTTCTGGAGAATCACTTTGCACAATGTTTTGATGCAGTAATTCAAACTTTTCTTATTCAAGAAAATAATCCCAGTGATCTCTGGTTCCCCTTCTGTTTAGAATTCAGGAAAGCCATAACCTCTGTCAGCATGAGCGCTTTGCTGCGAGCACACTGCTTCTCTGGTGGTTTCTCTCACCTCCCACAAAAAGCTCCTGTACTATTACATCTGAGTTTGAAAAGGTTCATCATCTACAAAGAACATAAAATTGTAAGAAAATATAAGCTTGGACCACATAACTACTGGCCATGCACTATGTTATCTACTTAGAGCTGCTTAATATACTTCTTTATTCTACAGATTTAAATAAGCCTTTTTTGTATTAACTCCACCATGCTATTTCTAGCATGGTCTGGTTTGAATTCTAAGTTTCCCCAAATTAAGCTTTTTAAGGTTACCTACAGACCGGTTCCTCCCCCAGAAATTTGAGCTCTTAGTCACCTTTCAAAAGCCTTGGGGGACAAAGGCAGCTTGGCAAGCGCTACAACCCCCAACAAATCAGATTCTAAACCCAAGAAAATTTGCAAGGACCAGAGGAATATAAAAGAACCCACAAACTGTAATCTGGAGAGTGGTAGCATTTGTGGGGGAGGAAGAACTTGCATTTATTTCTTTAGAAGTCCATTTTGTAAGTGATGGTTAAGATTCATTGTCTAGAGCATCCATAGCAGCTTAACAGAACATTTTCTATGGATGCATTCTTCGTGGCTGCTCGTTGGAGGTAGCACAGTCTAGCAAACCACACAAAGAAACGGAATGAAAGGACTTTGCTTTGCCACTGACATGTGGCATGGCTGTCATCAAAGACTGATGTGTCAGGCAAGTCATTACTTTGTTCCACTGCCATAATCTGTAAGATGAGGGTTCCCACTGGAATGTCATGAAGAACAGCAACTGTACAGTCATCGGGGTATGAAACATGTTATGGCATACGCTGCTTAGATGGGACAAATCCTGTTATATTCATCTCTTTGCCCCTAGACAGTCAGAGAAGCTCATACACAGCAAGCTGACTTCTTCCCCAAGCTCTTACCGATGGGATCGTATCTCAGCAGGACCAGTTTTTCCTGCAGCCGGAGTCTCCGGATGTTGAAACAGTAGCCCGTCTCAGCCGCACTTTTCATCCTCACCAGAATGTATCTGAAGTCACAAGGAATGTCTCTGTGTCAGTGCAGAGGCGCGCAGCAGCAGCCTGCCACATCTCTGCCAGGCCATGGTCAAATGAACAAGCTTGTAGCATAAATAATTTAGCACAACCACATAACATCCTTCCTTTCAACTTCATGGACGTGCTGGATGGGAGTGTCAATACTACATGCTAAACTTACAGCACAGAAAGCCCACTCACTATAAATCATAAGTTCCAGCATCAAGTTCTAGTAAATAACTCCTGAAAAGAATGCAAGCCCAGAGAGAAGCAGCTCCTCTACAAAACTGGGAGGGGGGGAAAAACAGGAAAGAAAGAAAGAGGGAGGAAAAAATAAAATCAGCACACAATTGAGTTGCTATGGCTCAAAAGATAATGGCAAGAGAGGAAGGATGATGGTAGTTAAAGACGTTTGGGCTGTAGATAATACTGCATGGCAGACTATCACTTCCACATGCAGAGAGGAACCCAAGCAGAGAGGCATGCAAAAGGAGAAGCTGGGCCCCTTGGCACTGTCCATCCCACAAGAGATACGGGGCTTGACATTATCCCAGCTGCAGGAACGCCCTGCCCCACAGGAGGGCTCTCGGTTTGTGGGGCAGACTGGCAGCAGCTGCGGTGTCCCTGCGAGCAGGGCAGGCCAGGAGGTGGAGAAAGCCGCCTCCACATCCCCACCCTGGAAGCATGCCAAGATCTGCGCTACTTCCCAAACAGACACAGGGCATCTTCTGAAGTATCAAAAGAAAGGTCAAACCCTTTAACCAGTCCATAAATTACATGTTTCTCTTCCGCTGCAATAAAGAGATGGATACATCTCTGCATGTGGGCATTCAATTCATTTTCCTTGATTTTCCTGCTTCTAACAGAAAATGGTCTGTCAAAATTAACCTTGAAGGGACATCCATTCTTCCTCACTTGTGCAGCTCTGACCAGCCTGCTCCCTTGAGCTCTCCCTTTTCAGCTTTGCAATCAAATTCACTGTTGAGTTCAAAATACACAGGATGAACACTGGATTCCTGCAGACCAATTGACCAAACATAGCCTAGTGACTACCTACAGTTATTGTCCTCTCCTGTGCGCTACTGCAGGTGCGACATGTAGCACCAGTAACCTCACAGACTCCTTCCCCTACACCTCACCCACTTCCCCAAAGCCTCTGCGCAGCTTCCCCTTTCTGGGAGAACCAGTGGTATCAGCAGGACCGGGCCCTGAAATTCTTGTATGCTCCTTATCGGAGGCCAAGCCCTTTCTGAACAACACACCTTGTTCAAAAACCTTGCTGCCCAATGAAGAAATGGAACTAGTGGTAGAGGCAGAAAAGAACAGTGCAGAGTTTTCACAATGTGGGGAGAAAACCCAAGGGGAGCACAGGATAAATACTGTAAGGAGATAACATGTTCCTGAAGTATATATGGGACTATAGAAAAAACAGAGAGAGGGACATCAGGAAAAAAGAAGACAGGAAAAAACAAACCCATTGCTACGTTAACATTAGTAACAGCATTTTTAAAAGCTGCTTTTTCACCTCGCAGAAACATCCTGCTTTGCTGTGTTTGTTTCTGTAGATAAGAGTAGAACACCGAGATGTCAAACTACTCTCTTCCCCGCCAGGCACGTACTTGGGAAGCACTTTCTTAATTCAAACCCTGACAATTGGACAGAAGTACTGTAACAGAAGAATGTCTTCAAGCCCAGAAAGTGGTTAGTACTGGCTCTGTTGTGGGCTGATTCTTTTTAAGAAATCAGAAAATGTACCTACAGCCGTCGTTCCCGAGGTTGTGCAGTACCAAATGTAATACACCATTTGCACAGAATGCGGTTTCTGAGGATCAGAATATATTCACACGTGTATCCACATAAATGTATCAGTTTAGCCCCTTGGAGTCGTCCAGCTAATTTTCTTACAAACAGCGTTCTGGATACAAGTTGTTCTCTCTACACGATCTTGTCTCCTTGCATCCATACTGTAAGACTACCAGTGTGCTGAAAGTATACATGCCTTCCTTTCTGATCCTCAGAACACAGCAGCTTTCTTTGTAGGCTGAAGGATTGTGACTGATTTTCTTCCAGAGCCCACTAACATCTCTCCTGAGCTGGACAACAGAGCAAGTCAAGATGCCCAGACCACTGGCCTCGCCCCAGCCACGCCTCGCATATCAACACACAAACGTGCTAGAACGGGGAATCGTTGGGCGCCCTGCCTCTGAGAAAGGTTCCCAGCACCTGCCCAAAGCCCAGCCCACAAACAACAAAGACCCACACAGTACCTCAGCTTGCCCTCTTCAGCTAAAAAGTATGAAAGGTAAACAAGTGGAAGATGATGCGGACAATTTATAGCTTCTCTTTAATCATGAGGCACAGAGGCGTGCTTCATCTGCACAAGGCGCTTTGGATGTTACAGCTCAGCTCAATGCAACAGCCCATTGGGTAAAGCCTCATCTTTGAGGCCATTTTAGAACCTAGGGGATTTTTCATGCTGGTCTATACTTACCTGTGAAGAGACACACATGCAGAAGGACAGAGA